>JADRCD010216794.1:0-44928 GCA_019843815.1 Montemys delectorum
GGTGTCTACAGTCACTTCTGTATTTATGCTAAGCAAGCATCTCTGGCCTGACTGGCATTTAGTCTTCCTCTTCTGGAAGTAATGTCACCAGAGACCTTGCCACCTCTACAACTGATACATCAGAGAGTTTATAGGCATCAAAGGGACAACCATGAGACAATATGAAAGGGAGCAATGCCATATTCATAGTGATTCTTTTTCTTAAAAGAGCTTGATCCTAGCTTAACTGCTCTCTGAGAGGTTCCACCCAGCAGCTGACTGAAATAGATGCAGAGACACAGCAAAGCACTGGACAGAGCTAGAAGACTCTTACGAAAGAGTTGAGGGAAGGATTGAGGAGATAGGAATGCCACAGAAAGACCAAAAGAGTCAAATAACCTGGATCCTTCCAGGGCTCTCAGATACTGACCCACCAACCAAAGAGCAGACACGGTCTGTACCTAGTGCCCTGTCCAACACCGGCACATATGTAGCAGATGTGCAGCCCAGTCTTCATGAGGGTCTCCCAGCAACTGGAGCAGGGGCTGTCCCTAAAGGTGTTGCCTGTCTGTGGAATCTGTTCCCCTGGCTGGGCTGCACTGTCTGACCTCAGTGAGAAAGGACACACCCAGCCCTGCAGAGATTTAATGTGCCAGGGTGGAAGAATAAGAGGTCTTCCATCCTTTCCGGAGAAGGTGATGGGGTTTGGGCGAAGTAACTGTGTGTTTTGGGGGAGCCAGAGCTGGGGCAGTGACTGGGATGTAAACTGAATAAGTTAATTAATAGGAAAAAAAACAAAAACAAAAATAAAACTATAGAACCTTAAAAAATAATAAAAGTTTGATAATGCATTGGCTCAGGTGAAAGTTCAGTTTGGTTCTTATTTTATCCACACTGTTTTCCATCCCTTGTGAGACTCACAACTCCCCGAGTCCCTCCATCATTTTGCCTCTGTTCCTGTCTGTCTTCTTCATTCCCATCTCACACAGTTGTATTGAAAAGTGGTCTGGACCAGGCCCACCATTAAAACCTGGCCAGATTTATCTTGTATGGAAAAGAAGAAATCCACATAGTCCTTTCTACTTCAATACTTCCAAATCCATTGCCCAACGTTAGTGCTTTGCTATTTATTCAACTGAAATGAAAGCTTTTTTTTTTTCCTTAACAAACTGGGCTTCTTTAATCCCATCCAACACTTCTCTCTCCTCTTTCCAGTTCAGTTACCCATTATTTTACTCATCAATCCAAAGAGATGGAGGGACGGCACAGTAAGGTTAGACAGAGGTTAGAGCAAAACTGGAACTAAAATAAAAAGGTTAATTTCACTATAGTTTTCTATATTTCGATTGAATAGTTGTAAATTTCATAGAGAATAAAAAGAACACTACTATTAGCTAAAGAGTGAGTCTTAAAATATCCCCAAACTCAGAAACCTGGATTCTTTTAGCTATAAAATAATTCAAATTAGAAGTGCACTGTGTGTTTTGCTAGTCACTGTGATGCTGATGGGGCCCGAAGCTCTCCCTCATAATGGGAGGCTAGAGAGATGTCTCAGAGGGGTGAGTGCTTGATGTATCCACTTGAGGACCCTTGTTTTTTATCCTGAGATAAGATGAAAAGGCATGTATGGTGTTACATACTTATAAACCCAGTGCTGAGCACAGAAAGAACACAGCAATGTGTGGGTGCCTGGAGCTCACTGGATATCAAGCCTTGCTGAAATGAGAAACTTTACATTCAGTAAGAGAACTGTCTCCAGACATAGGGTGGCAGAGAAATCAAGGAAACATCGCAATATCCACCTCTAGCATCCACCCATGAGAGCACACCTGCAAGTACACATACAATACACATACACACAGTTATTAAATGAAATCAAACTTAAAAAGAAAGGAATATTTCTGGATTTATTAGTTATTACAATAAATCCTTATTTAACTATTTATTTAAGTCTTTATTTAAACATGCCAGCAGTATGTCCTCAATCTCACAAGGAAGGAGTGTGTGTACAAGGAGTTTAAGGTCCTCTCTACGAAAAACTCCTTGGAGCCTTCATGAGATATCTAGGAAATCTGGAGCTAGGTTCTTTTTTTTTTAGCTCCATGGTGATAAGGTTAGGGCTGGACTTGGCAGTAGGAGGTGATGGGGACTTATAAGTAAGTCCTTCGATTATTACTAAGTAATTCCAGAATTACGGTGACTTTGAGCTCATAGGAAACTCCAATTAATTGACAAATGCAGTCCAGAACCCCCATAGAAAAATTAGGTACTGAATTATGCATTCTCTGTCCATTTGGCTTTTCAAAAATTTGTAACCCTCAAGCTAAGAATGGGAGTTATGGGTGATTACAAGCAGCAAAACAGAATCGCTGGAGACTTAACTTCAGCCTTCATGATTGCACACAAAGCACTTTATCACCAAGTCACATCCTAACCCTTTGCTTGCTCTCTCTGCTTTGTCGTAGCCTTCTCTTCAGCCCTGGGTTTAAATTTTTTTCTATTGTTGTCTATGCAACAAGTCCTCATCACTTCCTGCTGCCAATTCCAGCGCTTTTCTTATTGTCAGGGTGCTACTGGAAATAACCTAGCTCCGAATTTCCTAGATATCTCTAGATACCAAGGAAGCTCTAAAGAATTTTCTTTATACAGCTTCTTAAAGTCCCTGGATACAGCCTTCTTCCTTGTGAGGCAGAGGCCATCCTGCTGGCATATTTAAAATCATGATTGCCAAAAATTTCCTGTCTAACTTTTTATAAAGCATTTTACAAACATGAAGAACTATATACAGTCTAAATAATTCTTGAAAATGTTAATTTTGTACAGTTAGCAGTTATAACCATAGCCTTTCTATTTTTCTGGGCATTTACCTTTTCTTCCTTTTCTTCTCTCTCCTCTCATATTATTATGTAGAGAAATGGAGTTCTTTTCCTCTCCGCCTGAGAGTCTGAGCACAAGAGGAGCGCTCTTAGACTCCTTGTCTATTCAAGTGAGCAGGAATTTGCTTAGGCATTGGCACAATGTGGAGACTCGAAGGACCCTTGAGAAGTACGGCGTTGAAGAAAGAAGTTTGACGTATTCAAAGAAACATATTCCATCTTTTTAAAACTTTAAGATAGCCTCACTCCACAGCAGTAGTTGGTCTGTGAGTCTTTCTGTAGCCCCGACTGGCCTGAAACTCAGGGCAATCCTCAAGTGCTAGGAATACAGACATGAGTCACCATGACCTCTAAAACAAAACAAAAAAACAAACAAGCAAACGAAAACCAGTTCTCAGGAAAATAAAGCCACTTTCCTGGGAGACTTCTGTTATTTGCACAAATGGTTTCTCTTAGTTACTAATCCTGCTGCAGTGAATACATCCTCAGACAAAAGCAACTTACTGGAGAAATAGTTGGTTTTTTGTTTGTTTGTTTGTTTGTTTTTAGGGAGGCAGGGGTGGGTATAGTCCATTATGGCTGTGAAATCAAATCATGGTTGTGAGAATGGAACCGCTTGTCACTTTGTATCTGCTGTTGGGAAGCATTGAGAGATGAAGGCTCCCTCCAAGCTCCTTTTTTCTTTTGCATCCCATAGCCCAGGATCCTGATTTAGGGAATTGTGCCACTCACAGTGAGCACATCTTCCTGCTTCATTTAACTTAATCAAGATAATGTTCTGCAATGTCCCTTTAGGGCCAGATAAGTCTACATCTCCCTAAGTTCACAATTGAGATTATTCCTCATGATGACAAAAATATAAACATGTGTTATTTTATATTTATACTCTGTTGAGGACCCACTGCAGTCTGGGTGTCATACACATTATACTGATTCCTGACAATGACAGTGATAACTCTGAGAGTGATAACAATGAGAGTGATCACTCTCATTTTCTTGGGGAGGAACCTGCCTCTGTCTGCACAGACAGGGAAGACAACCTGAACTTCTTGAACCAGACCCTAGACTCTACTTGATCTCACTGCCATCCCTCTGCCCCTCAGTCCATTAGCCACTCAGTAGTAGGGACTACCTCACACGACTCTATGTATCTGCCTATGGGTCAGTTATGTTGGTACCATGGATACAATTGTTTTCTCAAGGCCTTGTTTTGCCTCTTCTCAGAAAGCTGTGTATCATGTTACAACAAAGAATTAAAAGTAGATGCTCTGTTTTTTTTTTAAATTAAATTTATTTATTTATTCACTTTACAAACCAATATCAGCCCTTCCTCTCTTCCTATTACACATAAAAACTTCCCTCAATCCCCTTAGAAGAGGAAGCCCCACTCTGGTGTCAAAGTCCCATGTGCCCTATCCCATCTCCCCTCTCCATCCCCCTTCGACTTCCTCATCCCTCCCACAACTCCACCCCACACATTCCATTGCTATAGGACTAGTCACGTTCTCTCCCACTGAGGACAGACTAGGCTGCTCATTTAGGGGTGCGGGGTCCACAGGCAGGCCTGTAGGCAACAGGCTCAGGGACAGCCCCTACTCCAGTCGTTTGGGGGACCCACATGAAGACCAAGCTGATGATCCAAAGCTGACATTCTTACTAATAACTCCTCACAGTGTGACCTGAGGTCTCCTCAACATTGGCAATCATTTGTTTTAGAAGCTGACTAAAAGGAACTAATTCCAAACACGATCATAAAACTGGGGAAATGCTGGCTCTTCAATTTATAAATACGAAGAAGAGCAAAATAAATGTATAAAATATAATCAGCACATTTTATCGTTAGGATAAGATAGCATGATTATTAAGCCAAAGAGACATTTATGCAGGAGTACTAAGATCCCTACCAACGTTATCCATCTTTCTACTTTTCCTGCCAACATGGACTCATTACATGATGGAGCGATTAGGATGCTAGCATGTACTTTATATATGAGTTTTAAAACTACATAATTGATACATACAGTTATGCATAAAATATAAAGAATAATCTCGGTTGGTCAAACTTTTTGTGTAACAGTTTACTAAAAAGTTCAGAAAGTTTCTCCCTTCTAAAAAAGTATGTATTTTCCAAATAAAGTCTCAGGATCATCTTTTTGTTCAACAAACCAAGCACAAAATTCCTGGAATCAATTTCATGCCGGTGGAGAAGTTTATTTATTAACAAATAAATTTTTAATTTATAAAAGTATCACATAATTATTTGAAATTATTCTTTTTTAAAAAAATATATTTAAAAAGTTGTTGAAGGTCACGTGGGGTATATCTCATTCTGGATACCTGCTATAAAATTTCAAAGTTTTCCATGCCTGATATGGTCTAAAGCAGGGATTCTCAACCTATGGGTCAAGACTCCTTTGGCAAACTTCTGTCTCCAAAGATATTTATTTGCATTATGACCCATACAGCAGCAAAGTAACAATGATGATAATTTGATGGTTGGGGGTCACCACACCATGAGGAACTGTCATAAAGAATCACAGTTTTGAAGAGGTTGAGCGTCACTGGTCTAAAGGCAAGAAACAAGAAGCAGGACTCACCAAGAAAAGCAGGTAATGAACACTGACAAAAAGAACACAAGAAAACCCCTAATTTATGAATCGGTTATTAGCATCCAGCCACCACTCAGACCCCACAGCTTCAACCTTAGCTTTCAGTCTGAGATTTATCAGTGCTGTGTAAGTATCATAGGAACAAAAGAAGGGTCTTTCTTTATCTTTAACGGTATCCACTCGGCTCAGCTTACAGAAGAGGGGAGAAATTGCTATATTTATCAAGGGCGATTTTGTTTTCCAAGTCTCTAATTCGAAGCTGAAGAATGCAAGACTACATACATCAGGTGTTTCCAGCGAAACAGCAGCAGCGGCAGCAAATCATAGACATTTGTCATTCCTTACAGCTCCCTGACAGCTCTGACAATTCATTAGGCTGGGCTGAAAAGGGGTTTGGAAAGCAAAGGAGGGATCACATGTAGGAGAGTTGCTTCTGCAGGATCCAGTAATGGCTGATTTGTATCATTTGGGTGATGGATACACTGTTCAGATTAAACTCAGCAGGGGTCCCCCTCTCTTTGCTTGATTTCCCCACCCTCCAGCTTTTTTCTTCTAGCAGCCCCAGGACAGAACATTATTTTGTCCTCAAAGGTATGCTCTCATGTACCAAAGCAATGCTCTCCTGATGAAGCTGCCCAGGCAGAGGGAGTCAGAGAAACCTAATGAAAACATTCTATGCCTCCCAACATCTAATTGCCATGTCTTCCCTGCTCCCACATCTAGTGTTCATCAAAGAAGCTATGGGTCCTCTTCATTGACAAATGAGCTCCAACAGGTGAGCAGCTGATTCTTTCTTTCATGAATGCAAAGGTCTTTATCCTGAATAGAATATGTCTAAAGCAGTGGTTCTCAATCTCTGGGTCACGATCCATCTTGGGTCAAAAGACATTTTCACAAGGGTTGCCTAAGACCATTGGAAAACGCGAACATTTATATCATGATTCCTAACAGTAGCAAAATTATAGTTAAGAAGTAGCAACCAAAGTAATTTGATGGTTGTAGGTCACCACAATAGGAGGGACTATATTAAAAGGTTGTAACATTAGGAAGGTTGAGAATCACTGGTCATGACCACCAGCTGAGTAAGTATTCATTCTTTGTTTTAAGACTGTAAACATGATAAACATTTTCCTTTTTTTGTGAGGTCTAGCTCATCCCTGTTAGTATCTCCTCTTTAATTTGGAAACCATCAATATGCAGATGCACATACAAATGCATATGCATATACACACACGCATACACACATGTGCATGCATGTGAGGGTGTTCATGTGAGCAAGTGTGTATGTGGAGGTCAGAGGAGAACTGAGGCATTTTTTTTTCTTTTGTTTGAGATGGGATCCTCGATGGGCTTGGGACGTTGCCCAGTTGGCCAGGTTAGTTGGTCAGTGATCTTCCAGTAATCTACCTGTCTATGTCTCCCATCTCCCCCATCACTGAGATCACAGACATCTGATACCATGTCTGGAATTTTATGTGGGTTTTGGGAAATGAACTTAGGTTCTTATACTTGGAATGCAACTCCAACCCCTAAAGGTCTCACTTCTTATAAGCTCCACTTTCTAAGGTCCTACCTCCAAATAATCACAATACCTAAAGGTCCTACCTCCTAAAGGTCTTATCTTCTGAAGGTCCTACAAGCTAAAAGTCTCTCCCTTCCAGAAGGTCCTACTTCCTAAATGTCACACTTCTTGACAATACTACCATTAGAGCAAAGCGTTTAATACATCGACCTTGCAGTAACATTTATCCAAATCCATTTTTAAGGGGAAGGAAAGAGGGACTCGAATCAGTTGAGTAGACAGATCAGCAAAGCTTTTCCCTGCTTGTCAGAACTTGGCTTTCTTCCCAGCTATATTCTCTGTGTCTAGAAATATGCACAGCACATAGTAGTTCGTGATGAAGATTTATAACTAATGTGATAAATAAAGGCAAACATGGTGGCAGTCGCAGTTAGAGGACTAATTGGGGCCATGCGCAGAGGGCACTGGACATGTGAAGAGATGTAGGAAGTTTCTGTGTTTATATAAATGAGGAAGGTTTAATGATGAGCAGCCATACAGTTTCATTTGTATTTTTGGAAGATAAGTCATCTCCACTCAATATTTTTTAGACAAGGCCTCTTACTGAACCTGGAGCTTATTCAGCAAGGGTGCCTATCTGGCAAGCCTCAGGGATCCTCTTATCTTTGATTGTCTGGTGCTGAAATTATAGACGCACACCACTGCATCTGACATTTTATGTGTCACATTTCTGTATAAACACTTTACCAACTGAGACATCTTCTGTCTTCTACATGTACACATACATGCCAGCAAACACAAACATGTATACATACAATCACACCACACACACATACACACACACACAAACAAACTGACTGACACAGGTTTGACCTTGCCTCATACTCATAGCCATTGTGGCTGTTGTCTACCAAGTGCTCCAGTACTCTGCCAGCAAATTCTTTTGTAGATGACTCTTCAAAGAACAAGATGGAAATTACAGAGCCCTCACCAGAGAGCCACAGACAAAAATTAAACAATGACAGGACCATAAGTCCAGCTCCAGTGCTTTAAGGAAACAGCTGTCCAGTGTAATCTGTGCTGTCGAGGACCAAAAGGAACAGGCCAAGGGAGGATGGCCTAGATTTTTCTGCCTTGTTCTTTGCCTTCCCCTATTCTGCATTGCTCTCTACCTCATAGTTTCTGGGTTTTTTCTACCACTATTTCCAACAAGGATTTGTCTCCAAATCCTTACTCCAGGCTCTGCATCTCAGGAGCTTATTCTAAGACAGGAGGAAACCAATGCCAATGAAGAATGCTTGAAAGGATGCCTGGCCATGTCTGGAGATGCAGGTTAGAGCTATACAGGAGCTGCTGATGGTTCCTCCACACAGGTTTAGGAAACTGTGGGTACACAACAGGTTTAAGATTTGACTATAATTACAAGGAGAGTTTGATTACCCAGGAACACATGAAACTAAAAAATTCTTTTGTCACCCAGCATAGCTTCAAATTTACAAACCACCTGCACCTGCTTCTAGAGTGATGGAGTTAATAGACGTGGGACAATTAATGTGATAGAAGTGTAAATTTTTAAAAAGAAATTTAATCATGTCTTCATTTTAACTGACCATTTAAGATAGGAACAAAGAGGCAATACAGGGAGAAGATTGAGGTATATGTGCATGTATGTATACATACATATATATATGTGTGTATGCATGTCTATATTTGTGTATTATTTATGTGTCTGTTTTGTGTGTGTTGTATATATGTATATGCATATATATGTATGGTATATGTGTGTAGGTGTATATATGCATATATATATATGTGTGTGTGTGTGTAGTGTGTGTGTGTTTGTACCTGTGTCTCTGTATCTATGTGTATATGTATATATGTGTGTATATATATGTATGTATATACATATATATACATGTGTGTTAATACATTTGAAGAATGGAAACTGCTAAGGGTTCTGGTGTATAAAATGCTCTTCAAAGAATAGTTCTCCAAGATTGTATGTGGAAATAATTAATAGAACCATTTGTTTTGATGCTGAGTATAACATCTCACCAAATAACCAAGAAACTTGACCCATAAAGTCAATATTATTGCAGGAAAAATATGGGAAGCCAGAGTATGCTACTGACTACATAGACATGTCATCTTCTTATCAATTTAATTGAAGTCATTCTGTCATAAATGACAGTCAATCAGACATTCTGTCAGTCAGTATACCATGACATTATGCGTAATGAGAGGTCACCTAACCCCCAAAGGCAGAATCTATTCTTTTTTTAAATACTTGCTTTTGTGTGTTTTTTGAATTATGTTGACAATATTGTAGAAAGTATTCTACAATAATTTTATTAAATAAGTAGAAAAGTAGTAACAAACTCAAAATCTGATAAATTGATGATGAATCACAGCCATTTTTCTGCAGAAAATATGTCAGTTTCTTACCAGAAAATTTAGCATATTTTGTTTTCTATGTGGTCCTACATTTTAAATAGATTTAGGAAGTCATGTGCGTGCATATAGCATGAGAATTGAAGCAAAGTTGTCTGGGGAAACAAAGGGAAGTATTGTGAGGGAAAGAGCACAGAAAAGGCCAGGGTTGGTGAGTATGGTGGGAAATAGTCTCAATATTCAATATTTGCTCATATGAAGGTGTCCCAATATATACAATGGATATATACAATAAAAATTTAATGCAATTAATAAATAATAAAAATCATATTTGTTGATTTTTAGTTTAATTGTTGAAAGTTCTTTATATGAATATGGTGTTTACATTATTCCCATACCTGCATCTACTCCTTAAACTTCCCGTGTCCCCTAAAATGTATGACCCCCTTTCCAACTATCATTGTTTTTATACACATGCATACAATAAATATTTTATATTGTTTACTTATAATATAAGGTCCACTGAGACCATTTATTGGTTTCCTATATAAGTGTACTTAGGGATGACCACTTGGGATGGAGTAATTTATCAAGGGTCTCATCCCTAGAGGAAACTTATTCTCCCTTTAAATAGCAACTGAATGCCTGAAGCACTTCGTCTAAGTCTGGGCATGGTGCGATTCTTTTCTCTCCGTATTGATATGTCAACTCTTTTCTGTCATCATGCAAGTCTTGTTTCGGCAACCATATTGTTGTGCTTCCCTGTCATGTCCTGAAGAAACCATCTAATGGGAGCAATTCTGATCCCGTGTCATTTGCATTCTTCCTGCCCTTTCCGCTATATGCCCTGAGCCTTAGATGTTGGTTTTTACTTGCATATTTACAAATTGAGGTGGGTATACCTCATTTAGCTGCTTTTTGCATTTTGAGCAGTCATGGATCTCTCTACTAGATTTCTTTTTCTGAAAAAAGAAGCTTCTAGATGAAAGGTGAGAGTTATACTTATCTGTGAGTGTACAGATACAATTGGATATTGTACAAGTTTGGTAAAATGGCGATAGCAGGTTCTATTCTAGGGCTGATCACTTCTCCAGCCATGGGTACTAGGCTTGGTGTAGAGTATGAGTTATGAAGTCCAGCCTATTGAGGAGGCCTGAAGTCTAATTAGACAGCTGTTAGTTAGCAGAAAGATAAAAGTTCCAGTATTGCATCATTTGGATAACTTTCTTGGTCTATCATTATTGTGGTTTGAAAACTTTCCATAGGACTTTTGGGCACTTTTTCTCTTGTCAGCCTCCATGTTATCTTACGATACTATTAGAGCTAGTCCTTTTGGAAGAAGCTCATAGGTCAGTCCCAGATCAATTTCTCCAATCCCATCCCCAATTTATGCAGTGTCTTCAACAACAAGATCTTACCTTCGAGTTCTTGGTTTCAACCAATGGCAAGGGTGATAGCCTATATTGTTGTAGAAATCTCTTAAACTCACTGCCTAAGAACTTAAAGGGAACTTTCCCATACCTGACATTGGGACTGAGTTGTTGTTCGATAGTCTATGGCTCTTGAGGGAATTATTAATTCCTTGGGTATTAATAATCTCATGTGCTATTAACTCATTAAAATAAATATGTACATGCATATTCGTGTGTGTTATTATGCACACACATAAAGAAATTTAATGGAGCATGGGGGCGTCACCCAATCACAGTGCTCATGTAGCAGAATGCTCATCTGGCATGTACAAAGCCATAAGTTCAATCAACAGTACCAGAATAAAAGAAAAGGAAATTCTAGATCTGAGAGAGTACGATTTTTATAGACTTAAAAATCTCAATTTAACACCAGATTGAACACACTTGAATGAGAGTCACTACTCACAGTAGCAGAAAGCATCCATACTGAAGCATGGAGAGTCAATGGAATAGAAAGTAGAAGAGAGGGGGCAGGGAAGACAGAAGACATTTGAGACATAGTGGACAAGTATACCCTACTCACAAGTTTTACAAAGAGAAAAGATAGCCAATATGCCACTAAAACATATTTGTATAGCTCCTGCCAAAAAAAATTTATAAAGTGATGAAAGAACTTAGTCACAAGTGCAAAATATACAGATTGCCAGACTACAGGGAGCAGAGCTCTAGAATCAGAAAATCAGCATCGAGAGAAGTCTTAACACACAACCTAATCTCATCACAGCTGTATGACGTAAGACCATCAACCACCCCCCCACCTCCGCTCTGTGTGTGTGTGTGTGTGTGTGTGTGTGTGTGTGTGTGTGTGTGCGCGCATGCATGCATGGCTGTGTGTGCTTAGGAGAAATTAAGACTAAAATCAATTAGCTAAAAGCTAAATAAATATGAAGCAGTCGTGAAAGTCTCTACTCCAAATTTAATTGTTACAATATAAGTAAATGGAAAGCAAAAAATAGGTAAAATTTATTTTTAAAAACAATATCAAATACTAAAACTTTAGTTACTTGTAAAGATTGATAAAAAGTTTCAATGACTGTTTAAGAACAAACAGTAGCCAGTAGGTGGTGGCTTCTGCTCTGATTCCTAGCACTCTTGAGATAGAGGCAGATGAATTTCTAAGAATTCGAGGCCAGCCTGGTTTACAGAGCAAGTTCCAGGACAGCTAAAATACACAGAGATACCTTGTCTAGAAAACAAACAAACAAACAAACAAACAAACCTACAAAAGAACAAAAATTAGATAGTAGACGTTGTCCATATAAGAAAGATAAAAAGGGAGAGAAAATACTACAGATCCTATAGACATTGAAATATGAGTGAATCACTCCTCGAGATACCTGAGTTAGCAAAGCTAGTCAACATAAACCTTATCTTGGATATAAATTTAAAATTATTATGAATGAGTAGTGTGCATTTGTGCAAGCATTTGGCTCAAGTGCTTTGTGCTATCAGCTATGGGTGAGTTCATTCATGTTTTCAGGGCCTACTCTAGGAGGAATCTCCCAAACAGGTATTAGTAAATGCATGCTATAAAACCTAGACAGGAAATTTTTTACTTCCCGTTAAAACCAAACCAGCCAACCTAAAAGTTTCTCAAATGAAGAGCAGATGAATAAATTGGAAGCTATATATCTGACCAATGAAATACTGTGCAAAGTGAGATTGAATCACTCCTAAACATACAAGAATAAATAAATTTCTCCAACATAATGTTGATTAAAAGATGACTTGCAGTTGGATTCCAAGGCATGGCAAAACCAACTGGGAATGTAGCTCAGTTAACAGAGCTTGTCTAGCATGCAGGCAAGTATGGTTCCAATCCTCATCACTATCTAAGTAGGACATGGTGGTTCAAGCCTGTAATGTTAGCACTTAGGAAGCAGAGGCAGTAGGAGCAAGTGTCCACGGTTCATCCTCAACTGTATGGAATTTGAGGCCAGCCTGACACAGGACAGACAGCAAGGAAATACTAACTGATGCCCAAAGGCAGAAACTAGGACACTAGTTACTGTACTAGCCAGTCATAACTGGTTTGTTAGCTGCCAAAATGTATTGATTGGAGACTTAAATTTTTGTCCCGTTTCTCCTCTATTTTTATAGTTTTCTGAGAAAAGATTCTTTAAGGAGCTTTAGAAAGGGTAAAATCTTTTGGATCCAGCCTAATATTCCAGCACACTTCTCCCAAATGGAACTGTCATGCTGTATCTAGATGGGCAAGATTGTTTTTCCTTCCCTGAACAATGTGTAAGCTTTAAACAAAGACAAGTCTAAAGCAAATGTATGAAAATTCTTAGGCCAGACTTTCTGTACATTTCCTCTCGTGTGAATCACCATTAAAATGAAGGCATCCTTCCTTCACAAATGACTTAAAACAGCTCATTTCTCTAAAATCTTGATAGGACAATACACAACAGAGACAAGACTTGGGTCAATCCAGAACCTGAATAGTTTAAGCTAGGGTGTAGTGGAGAAGGGAAGAACAGAAAATTTTCATTTCCTTCCATGGAATTCTCAACTGTGCACAAATGAGCAACCCCTTCCCCACACCTTTATCATCTTCCACAGAGCTTAATCTACCTTATTATAAGGTAAAAATATTATGTGATTTGTTTCCAGTCTCATCCTTTAATTTATTTATAGCTGCAAGATGGTTAAATGGTCCCACCTGCATATTTGAAGCTGTGATGTTTGTGGGAGTCGTGCAAGCCCGTCTCTGCAAATATTGATCAGCCTGTTTGAAATACAGAACATTATGGGACTCTAATAAGAAGAGGAGAAGATAATTTAATTTTCCATCCCAGCCCACATATGTATAGATGGAAGCAAACATATGCATACTACACACATGGCTTCTGTAAAATTGGGCAGTTTATCTTGAATAATTCATTGTTTGTGGAACCGGTAATTGGAATTAAATTTAAGCTCCATCTTTTGCAGCGCTGAACAGTATTTGAAAATAGAAAGCTGCACACATCAATCTGTCCTTCCTCTGCTGGGTTTCATCAGGCATATCTATTGGCAAGCTGCATAAGCAATAGTGTCACCACATAGGACAACCGAAGCACTGACAGGTACTTCCAGGCACAGCCCTGATGAGGTCAAATACCCTTAAACCTGCCTTGTTTGCTGATCCTTTAATCAGATTCAACTTGACTGTGGCCACAGCACAAGGCTTTCTGACAGCCTATGACAGCATGTGACAGCAAAATATTTTGATTTTTCACCATTTGATGATATTTCAGATCTCTTGCAGCCCTTTGTAAACTAGCACAGTGATTTATAGAAAATGGAGCAGGCATTTAATTGCTGGGGATGCTAGCTTTGCCTCTTTTGGATGTGGACAGAAGGCCAAGGAAACTGAGGCTTCTTAACATTGTCTGAGAAGTGGGCACTGTAGACCATCAATGACCCTAGGACATGACCTAAAAAAGTTAGACATCCTATACACACCCACAAATTGTTGGGGGACGAAAGGAAATGTTGGGTACTTTTTAACCCTTCTAAACTTCTTTTCGACCATTGCAAAAATGCCTTCTTGGACAGGGGAAACCCAACAATCCCAATCCCAACCCTTAAGTGCAATTTCCCAGAGCACCTTGGATATTTCAAGATTCTTCTTTAATTCCTGTATAAAGTCTCAAGAGACACAATAAAAAATTATTTGGTGGAGCAGGAAAAAAAAAACATTGTCAAACCACTTTTTAAAATAAGCTTATGAAAAACTCCTAAAGATTTCAACTGAGCCTTTCTCTACAGATGTTTACAAGATCAGAAACCTAAATAAAACAAAGTTGAATGGACAGGAAACTCAATACCCTGAAACCATTGTCCAGCTTACACGTGTAGCCATTTGATCTTAACATTTTAAGTAGCTATAAAAAACCCAAAAAGCAAAAACAAAACAATCTTCTATAGTCTTCAAGGAGCTTAGATAATGTCCCAGTGTCCACTTCTGTTGTCATTTCTTCTTCACACTACTGCCCCAACAACATACATGTAACCACCACTAAACAAATAAAGTCCCAGGAATTTACTTTGGAATGTTATGAAAGAAAATCAAGGTAGAGTAATAAACTATTCTGAGAACTGGCTGGCAAGCATCACTGCTTCTAGGTGAGTAGTTTTGGGTGGATTTCAGGAAGCTTAAGCATGTTGGTTGTGACTGGATAAACAATGCTTACTTCTGAAAACATTACAAGATAGATGTTGAATTTCATTTCAATCAGATACCAAAATCAGGCCACTTTCAAGTACAGAATGGATGACAGTGAGCACTTAGGATTTTGTGTAATGAACTTGCATCACTAAGAACTTGGGAGGAATGTAAAAAAAAAAAAAAAAGAGCAGCACATAATTGTCTAGTATGGAAGCAGACTATTTAAGTTTATTGCCATGACCTCAATGAAGAGGCCTTAATGGCCTCGGTATCATGACCTGAGCTGTATTTTTCACATTCCATGTGGTCTCTTAATTGGCCTCTGTCTGGTCTCCCTTGGTGAAAGCAACTTTTTCAAAAAACACTTTCTCTAAATACAAATGCAAAATAGAATTACTGAAATAGAAATAGTAGAATGGGAAATGACCTCCATGGTGTGTTATTGGAACACTTGTGTCACCTGGCTAAAGAAGATGTCACTGGTAAAATGAAATTACTATAGAGTTGCAGGTAAGCCCCAGTTCAAGAATGACTGCATCTCAGATGCTTTCTATTGTTCTATACATGGACACTCTTCTCCTTTATTCCTCTCTCTTGCTGTCTTCCTCCTCCCTCCTCTCCCTCCTTCTCCTTCTTTCCTTTCCTCCTACTCTCTTCCCATCCTCCCATCTCCCCTCTTCTCTTCTTCTTCTCCCCTCTTTCCCTCCTCTCCTCCTCCCATTTCCCCCTCCTCTGTTCTTCCCTTCTCTGTTTATTCCTCTTTCCTCTCTTCTTCCTTCTTGTCTTGGTTAGTGCTTGTCCCTTTGACACTAAAGTACAGTCCCCTAGGAAGAAGGAACTTCAACTGAGGGATTGTCTTTATCATGCTGGCCTATGGGCATGTCTCTATGGCATTTTATTAATGATTGATATGAAAGGACCCAGCCAACTGAGAGTGGGGCTCCCCTAGGCAGATAGGCTTAGGATGTGTAAGAAGTAGGGCTGAGCAAGCTGTGGAGTGCAAACTTGTAGCCAGCATTCCAAAGCCTCTGCTGCAGCTCCTGCCTCCAGACTCCTGATTTGGGTTCAGTTCTTGACTTCTTTCAGTGATTGACAATGACCTGAGAATTGTAAAAGTAAATAAACCCATTCCTGTACAGTTGCCTTTGGTCAGTGTTGTACCATAGCAATGCAGACTCAAACCAGGAAACCTCTTTTTTTTTTTTCACGTTTTAATGTGTTTATTTCTTTTACTTCATTTATCCTTGCTCTGCCTCTCCTTTCATTGGCTTCTTTGTCCCCCTTCTGGTCCCTCAGTCCTTCTTTATGTACTAGTCTGTTGAGTAACTCTGAATAAATTGCCCTTCTGCCTTCCATTGTCCATAATGATCATATGAAAGTAATGAGATAGGCACTGAATCAGCCTGAAATGTTTCTCACCACTTAATGTATTACAAGGTCTAAGCACTGTGAAAAGTTGTTGTCAAAGTCCGAGCTCCCCTATAGAGATTTCAAGAGTATTTCCATTTCTTATTGTGCAGAGAATATAGGCCTTCTGCTGAGACACACCTTATGTGTCAGTTTAGGCTACTGTTGTTTCTTGGTGGTATAACATTGACCAGAACCCAAAACTCTCTTTGAGTCTTTACTCTCTTCTGTGGGGATCACAGTGTTTGTTACTGTAGGAGATGTGATTGGCCTCACATGCTGTAAGTATCCAGCCCCCATTAACCCTTACTGATTCTCTAGAAACGCCACGTAAGTAGTCTTTGAATACATTCTTAATCTGGACCAACCTGAGCCCCGATGAGGTTAATATAGTTATTATATTCCAATACAATTAATAATCCACACTCTAGCACAAAAGACACGATCATAGACTTTGCCAGACACAAATTCAAATTCCAGGTCACATCCTGCAGTTAATTTTGTGAAATTGTAGTATGGAGAACTTGAGAGGATTTTGTTGTTGTTGGGTTGCTTTGTAATATTATTGTTGATATTATAAACATCCTTGCTTTAACTTGAGCACTACAGTCTCTGCCTTAAGTTAATAAAAATGTTCTTTGATTTCTTTTGGACATAAGGAGTAGGCACCAGTTCTCAATGAACTTGAGAGTCTTACTTGCTCTGTGTTTAATCAGTGCTGCACAGATTTTACTTAGCACTTGTGTCTTAGGGTTTTTATTGCTGTGATAAAGCACAATGACCATGGGCAACTTGGGAAAGAAAGTGTTTATTTTAACTTACACTTTCACATCATAGTTGTATCTCTAAGTCACCTTGGAACTCCATTTGGTTTGGAGTAAGTATGCACCCACCCTCTCTCTTAATAGTGAATTTGTTAGCCTAAGACCCTTATCTGCATATATTGTGCATACACATATGACTCCAAACAATGCATCTAGCAACCTGTTAGCATCAGAAAACCCCTACATGCATTGAATCTCTCTCTCTCTCTCTCTCCCTCCCTCCTCTCCTCCTCCTCCTCCTCCTCCTCTTCCTCCTCCTCCTCCTCCTTCTCCTCCCCAAATAGGCAAGTATGTTTCTGCTCCCCTTAGCAACCATTAAATTTAGATTCAATTCAGTTGTGTCCCAGTTATGTCCAGGTGTGAGAGTAAGGGAGTCAATGTGGACTACACAAATAGGGGTACATATATAATAAGAAAAGCTCTGCTCTCTGGGTGAACTTTGAGGGGATAGAAACCTCTTTACCTTCTTACACTTATGCATAACTAGCCAAGCCTATGATTAAGATTTTCTGAGTTATGGAAAGAGATATGCACAGGAATGTTTAAATAACCTAAATCTATCGATCAAAATAGAAGACCACTCAAAATGTGCTGCATCAGCGCATCCACTCCCACCTTTTCCTGAACCCCACAAAAGTCCCAAAGAGTAACTAGGGTCCTGAGTGCTCTTATACTCATGTGGCCTGATGTCCCCATTATCATTTCAGATCTATTCTATTGATTTTTTTTGAATAAAGTTCCCTTGGCACTTTTGCCATTTTCATTTGCTTTTATTTCAGTTCTTTAGGTAAGAGGCCAAGAACTTGGAAGTTTCTGATCTAGACTGCAGAGACTGGTAGTTGTTTCCCATGAAAGTCACAAATGCTAGGCTTAGAAATTGAGATTGGGGACATTGGGAGGGAAGGGATGGCTTTTGTATATCATAAGATAAGGGTGTTTGTACTCTAGCCTAATAAAGGAAGATATAATGAAGGAATACTCATGACTCATTGAAGAATTTCAAGTAGTGAAAACAAGCTGAAAATGGGCTACAATTAGAACTCTTTGAAAACTACAAATTTTTGTTTATTTCCACTTTGCATAGTTGAAACAGAACATGGATTTGATAAATGCTAAAAATTCATTAAAAAAAGAAGCTTAAAAAGAAGAAAGTGAATGGATGATAACATACTTCCAGAGATGATGGTTTAGAAAAGAGAATCATCAATTTCACTGAAAAAGAAAATAACTTTAAAGGAACAATGATTATAAAGAGGAAAAACATTCGATGGTCAGAGAAATCTGAGATTATACATACAAAGCCTTGTGTACACAGTTACGAGTTATGTGATAACACTGGTTCATTGGAGCTCATTAGAGTGTTATGGATTAACCTAAGTAGAAGTTACCAATTAATTGAGGTGCACACTGTGCTCATTACACAGAAACAGAGCCAACTCCCAGCTCAGAAGCTCTGCCTGAAACACAATGAGGCCCCAAAGAGCAACCTCATGTTATTGCAAGAGCAACCTCATGCCTTTGCCTTGACGGGCGGTTGTTCAATAAAACATTACAAAGTCAATCGCTGTCATAACCCTAGATTGTAATTTCAGTAAAAACTAATGAGAACTTTGGGGAATGAGAGCAGAATGAACTTGGTTAGTAGTAGCCATCAGAACGACTTCACTCACTATGGTTTTCTGTTATCACTGACAATGCTAATTAATAATGAAATCTTAGAACTCTAGTTGCTGGGCAAACAATATTCATCTCATATTGATTTCTAATATAGTGTGCAAATATAATTCTTGGCCTGGTTAGGAAGAAGGCAAATAAGACAAAAAATGGACAGTGGGGAGGTTGGTTGACTCTATGTGGTTAAGATCCAAGTAAGGCAGCTTTGAGTTACAAGTGAGTACAAATGTGGTCAATCCAAGAACCTGAATCAAGGTATTAGCCATCAGGAATTGGTGTTTCTCTCTGTGGATGACATGAAAATTATATTGGAACTATATTTCAGGTGGGAACTTGAGATAAAGGCTAGCCCTTTTACTAAGAGTCTTGATTCAATGTTGGATTCATAACACAGAGACTCTCAATTACAGGCAACAAGAATATTGCAAGACAACTCTGTCTACCACAACTCAAGGACATAAATAATAACTATGTCAACAAAAAGTGATACTATACATAAGTACAAACAACTGGATACTTACTACACATATAAATATTATCATACGTATCAACTCATTTTTCACTCCTGCGGCAAAGGCGAGGGCTAGATGCCTCACAGCTACAAAGCAAACTGGATCAGAAAGTGGAACTGTCCCTGTATTCAGTTCAATGGATGGCTGTGAACCTCTACTTCTGTATTAGTCAGGTACTGTCAGAGCTTCTCAGGAGACAGCTATATCAGGCTAGATTGTCCTTCCTTCAGTCTCTGCTCAATAGTTAGTCTTTGCAACTCCTTCTGTGGGTATTTTGTTCCCTCTTTTAAGAAGGAATGAAATGTCCACATTTTGGGTTTCCTTCTTCTTGAGTTTCTTGTGGTTTGTGGGTTGTTCTTCCTGTGTTCCAAACTTCTGGGCTAATAACCACTTATGAGATAGTTCATACCATGTGTGTTCTTTTGTAATTGGGTTACCTCACTCAGGAGTACAGGGTCCCCAATGAAGGAGTTAGAGAAAGGAACAAAGGAGCTGAAGGGTTTGCAGCCCCTTAGGATGAAGAACAATATGAACTAACTAGTATTCCTCAGAGCTCCCAGGGACTCAGCTACCAACCAAGGAGTACACATGGTGGGACTGATTGCTCTGGCAGCATGTGTATAGTAGAGGATTGCAAAGTCAATCATCAATGGGAGGAGAGGCCCTTGGCCCTGTGCAGGTTCTGTGCCCCAGTGTAGGGGAATGTCAGGGCCAATAAGTGGGAGAGGGTGGGGTGGCAAGCAGGGGGAGGGGGGAGGCAACAGGGGTTTGTTCTTGTTGTTTTTTGTTTTGTTTGTTTGTTTGTTTGTTTTTTCTTGGAGGGGAAACTGGGAAAGGAGAAATCATATGACATGTAAATAAAGAAAATATCTAATAAAAAAAAAGAAAGTAGAACTGGCTCTCAATTTATTCACCTATTAATTTTTTCCAACTCTATAACTAAGGGTTTGGGCGGCCCAGTGCTCCTGTACTGAGTTGCTGCCTGAATTCTAAGAGTAGAGCACAAGAGGGCTGCAGTGACTCTGGAAATCAATCCCTGAACTATTTCTGTTCCTACTTTATTTTTTCAGATGTAAGAGCTTTCATACTTTTGTTTACTAGATTTTTTTCCCATGTGTATATGCTGGGTGTTTGTAGGTGGATTTACATGTATGAGTACTTGGTTTTATGTCTATAGAGGCCTGGGGCTGACATCTGGAGACTAGATTTCTCTCTGATATTCACGGAGTCTCTCATTTGAGGCCAGAGCTTGAGGATACAGCTCACCTCCCGGGCCAGCTTGCTCTAGAGATTCCTTGCCTCTGGAATAGGCACTGTAATTATAGGTTGTTCTAACCTATGTTACCTGTGTTCAGGAATTCAAATTCTAGTCCTCACACTTGTGCCTGAAGCACTTTAACCACTTAGGAAACTCTCCAGCCCATATCAGTACTTTTTAGTTTTTGCAAAAGTCTCTATTTTGATGAGAACCTTATATTTATATGAATATACACATACACATGCGCAGGTACATGTCATGCATGGGTCTGCCTTTGTTATAAATCTATATGGTCTTAGAAATTCAGAAAGCAGACTCCTGGATGGTCTGCTACATACTTGTTCCCCAAAACCATGGAAAGCTATGTCCACAAATTTCCTGCAACTTACCCAAAACATTCTGTTGTTGTTAGAATTCTGTAGGTATCATACTTCTCTAGGAAGATGATGTATGGAGCAGTCGTCTGGTAGAGGCTGATGGGATGTAAATGAAACTAATTAAGGAAATGTCAAACATAATTAATAAAACAGGTTTAAGTTGCAAAAGCCCTGTCAGTGGAATGAATGGGGAGGAGTACCACTGGCCCATTGTGGGGAGCACCCTTTCCTCTCTTACCCCTGTCTTCAGGCTTTATTTAGCATCATTCAATTAGATTCTGGAAAGCTACTCGAAGCTCTCTTTCTTCCCTAACCTCCTCTAAGCTTGTTCCCACAGAGAGGGGGAGGTGGAGGAATATAAATTTGCCTGTCGGACTGCAGCTTAGAAAAAATTTAATCGCCAACTCCTCATCTTTTCTAAGTACTACAGGACATTAACATAACCAATTTGCTTGGACTGCTCACTGGCTGCCTAATATAGCATCGGACCAGCTGACAAAGCCAGGGAAGGGTGCTGTTAAAACTATCTTGTTATTATGAGCATTTTCATAATGTCCAAATATTACAGCAGAGCAATTCACAGGCTCCATTCATTATTGATAAGAACGAGGGAGGGAGGGGAGAGGTGAAGAGGGAGAGAGACAGACAGAGAGAGAGAGAGAGAGAGAGAGAGAGAGAGAGAGAGAGAGAGAGAAGAGTTGGAAATAACAAAGAGGGTGAGTGCCCTATAATTATGGCAAGCAAATTAGGGTATGTGCCGGAGTCAGTTACATTTGCCTAGGAGTAATGACGCCTAAGACCTCTCCTTTCCCCTGGGATGGGAAAAATAATGGATTCCCTTGCAGCTGCAGATGGGGTAGAAGAATGCTGTCATCGGGGCAATGTTTACAGAAGTCAGGCTGAGCATGGAGCTCTGAGGCTTGCCTGGAGTGTTTGAGTCAGCTCCAATCATTTCAGCCACTGAAGCAGAAGCCCCTCAAAAACCCACTATTCTGAGAAGGGTGGGGGCTAGGAGTGGAGCCAGGGGGGAAGATCGTTCTCTGAAAGTCAACAGTGTTTGTGGAGAGCTCTCGGCTAATGCTGATAACCTTGAAAAGCAGAGGCCAATCTGAGGGAAGTGGGCTTGCTCACTCACGTATCATCATTCTGGGTTAGTACTATTCAGTTCCCATGTGCCTGCACTGACAGGTACAGGTATTTGGCTTAAAGGCATTCTTCAAGTATTAATTGAGAATCTATGCTCACTAAACTCAATTAGAAGTGGAGGGAGAGGAACACGTGGTTCACAGTTTTGGGATTTGCCATCAATTTTGAACTCAAATTAGTTAAAGCAAACAGACACATTTTGTTTATAACTAGAGTTCCATACCCCAAAACCAGCTAAGGTAGACACATCGAAGCTTCATATCTAGCTACTAAATCAGAAAATAATTTTAAAAATAATAATTAATGATCAAACACTAGCAATGACATCAAAATTATGGGTTTCACATTAGTGAAAAGTTTGTGATCAATATTTGCTCTAGTGTTTTCTAGGAATCCCAGTGAGCATAGGAGAAGTGTGCTATGCCAGAAAGCAGGGGAGTGCTCAGATATGTGAGAGCTCAGCCAAAAACACACAGAGTCTAGCTTGGTGAGGATCCCATGAGTCAGACCAAAAGAATGGGATAAGCTGAGAGTGAAACACCAACATTCAGGAGATAATGATTCAGGTAGGATAATGATGAGTTTCAAACAAGCCCGAGTCACATAGTGAGAACCTGTCTTAAACGTATAGTCACACATACACACACACACACATATACACACATGCACATGCACGCACACACATACACACAGTGGGGAAAGGGAAGAGGGAGGGGAGGAGGAAGGAAGGATGGAGGAAAAGTGGGAGATTGTAATATAATACAATAATTTGAAAACTAAAATTACTAATACAGATTAATAAATTTGAATCATATGACATCATATTCATTGTATTATGCTTTCCAATTTATTTTTTATTTTAAAATTATCTAAAATTCAAAGCTTAGGAGACAAATTCCCATTAGTTTTGTATTGTGTAGGATGTTAATCATGTGCTGTAGTAACAATTATAGCATGACCTGGTTATGCAGAATCAATTTTGATTTAATCTGATGAATTTAAAGAACCATATTTAATAATAAGAATCAGGACAAGTATTCATTCTCAAACTCTGTCAAAAATTTTTTTGTTAAATAGTGAAAAAATTAAAAAATAGTGGATTATTCAAAAAAATAATGAAATGCACTGCTCTCTGAAAGATCTAGAACTTTCCAGCATGAAGGCTCCCTTGAAGACTTTGCATCTGTACATAACCCTTTCTTGATAACATCAAAAGTAGTTACTATTAAGAATTGTCCATTTTTGTTATTTCTTCGCCATTTAATTCAGAAATATGCATCTGTTTTCTTAATAATGCAGTTTCTTTAGGTGATTTTGAACTTCACTCTATAGAAATCATACATACAATTAGTAGTTGGATTTTTTCCTCACAGTTACAGTATTAAATTACTTCATGTTGCTCCACATGTAAACCTATGCAATTGTGTTCTCACTGTTACCTTCTTACTGAGTGGCATAATTACTGATTGTTCTCTACTGGCTACCACGTGTATTGGTTTCTATTTATTTTAATGTGGGCTAGAAAATCAATAGGAAAACTTCAAAATATGCTCCAGTGGCTTTTGTCTATGTTATCAAATTATTCCTCAAAGAGGACCCTTGGGTTTATATTTTTAATTTTTGTTAATTTAATATAGACACTATCATTTTATGACTACAACTTACATCATCTTATTTTTACTTGAGTTTGAACTTGGTTGCATGAATGTACTAACCATGCACATTAGTTACTTGGCTTGTGAAATTAAATTTATCTTTTGGGAAGTTAATATTTGACTTGTTAATTTAGAATGTGTATGCATCAATGTATCTATGTGATTTCTGCCTTGATATTTTATATCTTTTGATGGATCTATGACTTTAATTAGATCAAATTGGTAATCTTTTATTTTATATTTATAGTTCCTGGAAAATGATTAAGTAATACTACCCTATCTTATAAACCTAAAATGTTATCTTTTTCTTTTATAGTTTGTGCAATTTTATTCTTCACTTATAGAAACTCTCTGCCTGACTTCTATGATATGAGGTAGCAGTCTATTTTATATTTGGATGATGAATACCCCCTGCATAAATTTTGGGAAAGACTCCGCAATCTGTAAGGATCACCAGTATGTTTTGTTATTCATCATACAACCACAGATGCACACACATTCACACAGACACACACATGAATACATATATGAACATATACACATATACAAACATTGATACATGCATGCACATAGATATGCACATACAAACCACACATGTGCAAACATATACACACATCTTTTAAAGATTTCCGAATATTTATTTTTGTTTACATATTTATCAATTTCTTATTACAATGAATATTAATACATTTATTCACATGTGATTATTTGAAAATAATAATACATGTCAGTGGTTCTTTCTCAAACCATGTATACAAAGATGGACATGGATCACTAAAGAAAAATGTACTCTGCCCCCTAGTTCACACTCTGAAATTAACTAAACAGATTTTAAGACTCAACACTGTAAAATTCTGAAGTATAATATAAGAGTAAATTTTCATAATACGGGCTTAGTCAAGGGTTTCTTCATATTTCCATGGGACAAGAAATCAAAGAAAGTGGCTGGAGAGATAGCTCAGTAGTTAAGAGTCCTGACTGCTCTTCCAGAGGTCCTGAGTTCAGTTCCCAGTAACCACATGGTGGCTCATGACCATCTGTAATGGAATGTGATGCCCTCTTCTGGTGTGTCTGAAGACAGCTACAGAGTATTCATATAAGTAAAACAAAATGAATCTTTAAAAAGTTAAAGAAATCAAAGAAAGGTAATATATGTTAGGTTTCATGACATTTTTATTGTGGCTAAAATACAACCAAGAAAATGAAATGACAAACTAAGAACAGAAATTTCTTCAAAATAATACGAACAATAAGGTGCATATGTGTGGAATATTTCATAAAAAATAGACAACCTGAAAATACATCATGCTGAAGAAGATACACAAATGATTTTTAATCATTAAAAATAAAACCCAACCAAACAACAATAGCAAACCCTTTGGAATAAGGAAGAAGTAGGATCCCATCTTGTTCACACCTGGTAGCATGGCCCAGCAGAAACAAATGCTGGAGTGATATGGGAAATGCAAGCTTGGCTCAGTGGTGCAGCCATTGTGGAGTAGTTTGTTTTACTTCACAGAGTTACATGTAAAGTTAGCAGGTAGTCTACCATTCTGGGTGTGTACCCAATCATATAGACACAACATATACAAATGTCCTTTGGTATTTATGAGCCACTGATTGTAAGATTCCCCTACATAGGTCACAAAATCTACAGACAGCCAAATGACCTTATAAATATCTAGTATGTGTGAAAAACATATGCACTTCTTGATATATCCTCTGAATAACCTCTACATTGCTTCTACTACCTAAGAGAGAATAAATTCTAGGTGATAATTTGTACTGTATATTGTTTAAGGAATGAGGACAAGCCAATCTGGGTCTAGGGCATCCCTGTAGCTCCAGTTCCTCAGGAGGCTGAGGCCATAAGAATGATTTGGCTATCCTGGGAAGCGCCACAGTTCAAATCTCTTAAAATAAAAAGAATTATGATGCTATCAAAATATCTGTACATGTACAATACATGTGCATTTTTTCAAAAATATTTCCATCTGTATATATATTTGATACAGTATATCAGTGTATGTGAAATCCACAGATACAAAGGGCTGCTGCATAAGAATGCAAACGGTAGCATTATCTATAACACCCAGACACTGGAAACAAAGTGTCAATGTGCTGGTTAAAGGATTAAGAAAATCTTATATAGCCACCCTTCAAATATTACTGAGCCATGAAGAATGAAATAAAAATACAGACAATAGTGCAGATGGCACTTGAGAACATCCTGCTGATTAAGAGAAACAATATACAAAAAGTTACATTGGGTGCTTCTGTTTAAATAAAAATGCTCTGAATTGGCAAACCCATAGACATAGACACTAGATTTGTGTGTCTTGTAAGAGGCCAGGGCAAAGGGGGTAGTGGTGGATGGAAACTGCTAATGGGAGAGAGGTCCTCTGTGGCCTGGTGTAATTACTCCACAGTGAGGAGAGCACAGTATTGCCACTGCATTAAACAATGCTTTCATGTGGAGAGTGTGATGACAGGAGTAGCTATGCATCAATCAAAAAATGAGAGGCAAAGCAACATTTGATGCTGTGTTCACTGGGATCCTCCCCTTGTTTTACCTCCTCCCAGGAGTCTCTAGGCAGTAAGTATATGGCTTTTTGATTTTCTATACAGAGCACTGCATAATTTTGATTTATTGATTTTTTTGATTTTATTTTGTGAATTGAAGTTGAAATTAGGTTTTCTTCACCTTTTGGGGAATAAGGACAGAAAGATGTCTCTCCCTAATGATTTTCCTAACACAAGGTCTCTTCCTTTCAACTTACAATGTAATTAATGTAATTTGATGACATTTTATAAATTCATTAATGAGCATGAGTTCAGTATTTCCAAACGTCTTTGTTTTCTTTTGGCTGGCTTTGCTACAGTATTAAAAGTGATCAAAACACACTTGAAGTATATGTATTGACTTAGTGATCATGGATGTCAAATGGTTTTTGATTTTCACCAACTTGATGCAGACTCTGTGTGATTATAACTTTTTATATGATGAACAATAAAAACATCTTAGCTGATCCACCTGTATTTTTATTTTCTTATTTTTATTTAAATTTTCTTAATTTAACACTTGCTGGGAATATGTTTCCATATTGATTAGAAAGAAATTCTAATTTACATAAGAAGTACTTTTAGTGCTTTACCAATAATTACTATATTATTGTTCCTGTCATAATATATAACAATCATTATAAGACAATTTGACTTGTTTCATTATTTACTAAAAGAATAAATGAAATTCTTCCTCAATCAACCTAGTCAATTTCTTTTTCTTCTCCAATCTCTAAATTTATTGTCTTTATTTCAAAGAGGAAATCTAACATACTGAAGGCAGAATGGTGTGGGGAAGTCAAAGGAACTTCTAAGCTAACTGAGACAGGTTTGAACTTGAGTTCTAGTTCTCTGTGAGTTCAGCCATTAGCAAGTGGGTGCAGAGGCTGTGGTTAGGTCTAGCTAGAGGTGCTGCCTTCAGCCAACATTAAAAATCATTCATACAAGACATAGGTCAATAGCCAGAAGAGGATTGTTATAAAAGAACAACCCTGGGGCTGCAGAGATGGCTCAGAGATTAAGAGCACTGACTACTTTTCCAGAGGTCCTGAGTTCAATTCCCAGCAACCATCTGTAACGGGAACTGATGTCCTCTTCTGATGTGTCTGAAGACAACTACAGTGTACTCATATATAAAATAAATAAATAATTCATACAATAATGAAAATAAGAGAAGAAGAAACCTAGAGCTGGAGATTTAGCCCAGTAGTTAAGAGAACTTCTTGTTCTTGCAATGGACCTAGGTTTGATTCTTAGCATCCACATTGAGGCTCCTCACATCTTTAGGTACCAAGAATCCATATGGTACATAGTCATCTATGCAGGCAAAATACTCAAATACAAAAGATAAAGCAAATCTAAAAGAATGACTAAAGAAAAGAATAACTCTAGCTGTTCCCTAACGGCTCTGGCTCCCTATCTAAGTACATTACCTTCCCATACTTACTCATGTGCTTCCGTTATCTTCTGCCATGAGTGCCTCATCAGAGTCAAACTGTGCTGGACTTGTTCTCCAAACTTTTGCTTTGAGTTGTATAGATTTCCTTTGCCTTAAATCACCTAGCTTCAAATATGTTGTTATACAAACAATTGACCAGACTACTGTCTTTGTTAATTTTTTTGTTGTCTTGACTAACTACAGGACAAAACAACTTAAGAGAAGATTTATCTTGAACCACATTTATTTCAAAGGAAAGCATTTCAGCCCAATGGGGACAACATGATAAAAACCTTGTGCTCTTGTATCAATAGATCAGGAAGCAGCAAAGTAACAGGGTGACAGTGGATGCAATTGTCCTCTATCCTTTTTCTGTGTTTTTTTTTTGAAGGGTCCCTAGTGATGGGGAATATGACATTAACACAGTCCCTTCTGGTGTCACTCTCACAGACACACCCAAAGAACCCCCTCCTCACTCATGTCCTAGTTGTTCCTTAAAACAATAAAGTGGAAGATCAAAGTTAAGAACACATGCACTGACAGCAGAAACTGGCAGCTGTCCTCTTCATCAATGTCAATAACATTTGGGGACAAGCTAAAAGAACTGCATTTTTCTGGATTTTGAAGTTTAAGTCTCTAATGTACTTGTGTGGAACATTCAGGGACACCCGTTGAAGTTTAAGTCTCTAATGTACCTGTGTGGAACATTCAGGGACACCCGTTGTGTTTTTCTTTGCTAACAGGAGATTGTACAGGGGGAAAAAAAACCTAGCAGTAACTCCACCAAAGGAAACCTGCCTCTAATGGGGACGGAGGGACCAGGGTTAACACTAACTACATCCTATGTTTTGCTGTCAACATGTGCTATTTTCCAGTGGAGTTTTATGAAGCAGAATTGCAGTTTAATAAGAGGCTCATTTGCAGGTACACTTCCCACCCACTGAAAAGCTGCCTTGGCTTTCTAAGAGTCTGATGGGAGCCCCATGGAGGCACAGCCCTCTGTTAGCAGCTTAGCCTAATGGAAATGAATTGCATCCATTGCCACCCTGTTACTTTGCATTACTGTGCTAGTGTAAGCTGGATAAAGACTTAGTTTTTTTTCCACCAGTAAAACCCTGCTTAGTTTTAGTTCTTAGAGCTAATGCATAAATTGTACATTTGGGATGTGTCCCTCCATTCTTAATACAGAGCGTTCTGGGTGGTGATGAACGATAACTTGAAATTAGCTGTTTTATATTTTATTTGATATGAAATAAACCTTAACACATTCTGGTTACATCCTGTTCTTTTTTATCTGTTCTATCTCTGGATCATCTTATGTGGATTATAAAGTAAATACATGCACACAGAAATACAATATACACATATCTACACACATATACACAAATATACACATAAACACACAAACAAAAACACACACAAAGTAGACTAATTTCCACTAAATATTTGTCTAACTTATAGTAAAATACTGTTTTGTTTTGTTTTTTCAGTGTGTGTGTGTGTGTGTGTGTGTGTGTGTGTGTGTGTATCACAAATGCAACTAGCACAGTCCATTAGTGAAAGTTGTGCATATAAGAATTCACGACTAACCATGTGGAATAGGATAATCAGCTGGGGGTTCATAGCTGGGAAAGACAGTTACTCCCACTTCTCAGCATTTCTGTGAGTTTGCTGTTGTTGTTGTTTGTCTCTCTGTTTGTTTGTTTGTTTGATTGATTGATTGATATTTATTGTCTCCATATTCTTCATTTTCTTTGGTCAAAATTCACATGAACTCCTAGCAACATATCTCAGAATTGACTTGGCTTTGATGACTATGATGGTTATGAGATCTAGAATGGGACATGAAAGGTGAGAGATGAACCTGTTTGGGGTGGAACATTTCCTTGATTTGGTTAACTGAAGTCAGAATGTCTACCCAGTGTATGCAGCACCATTCCCTAGCTTGAAATCCTGGCATACAGTACATAAAAAGGAACAAGGTTGCTGAGGCAGAGCATCACCTTCTACTTTCTGACTGCTGAGGTAATGCAACCAGCTGCCTCAGGCATTGGATCCTGCGACTTCTCCACCATTGTTGGACTATAACCTCAAACGGTAACCAAAATGAACTTTGTCCTGTAAGTCACTTTTGCCAGGGTACTTAACACAGAAACAGGAAAAGTAGCTAAGACTTTGACTTTGACTTTGACCATTCAATGGTGAGTTGTTGTTAATAATGTTTGAGTTATTCCAACTGGGGTGAATCATCAGATTTTTAGTTGGTTCTAGGTGCCATGGATGAACCATATCAACATGGAACTTTGAGCTCTTCCATTCAGGAGGACATTGTGTGATTCCCTCATCCATATGGAAGAATTACAGGGGCAAAGAGGAACAAGATAAAGAAAGCATTGAGGACCCAGGGGTGATGGTGAAGTTATATATATATATATATATATATATATATATATATATATATATATATATACCATGAATTTGAAAGGTAGTTAGGTAGTTAGGGGAGATGTAAGAGAGGAGTTTGAGTGAAAGGAATAATGCTATGGTTATATTCTGATTTCAAAATTAGAAATAAAAAAAAGGAAAAGAAGAAACAAAAGCACAATTCAACTTGCTATCATAATGTATATTTTCCTGTTTCTCTTGGAGAATATATGAAAAGAATGATGAAACACGCAGCCCAATTTTATTTAGCTAGGTACAGTGGTTGCAATGGCTACTTTTGGCTGTTTGCTTCATTGGATCCAGAATTAATTAAGCAAGATGCTGATGAGTGAGTCTTTAGTGGTATTTCTTAGGTAGGCAAACTATCAGGGTGAGCACGCCTTCTAACAATGGTTTCTCGAGGTCTGAGGCTGTGACCTTTTGCCTACCCATGTACTCCTCTTACAGCTGGGTTCATCTTCCTGCTGGTGCCCCCACTGTTGTCTCTCTTCAGTGACATCAGGACCCAGTTTCTTTGGCCTTCCAACCAGATGGCAGGTCAGTTGATTATTCATAAATCCACCGGGCTTTGGGCATTAGATTGGACCTGCAGAGGCATTCAGGCTTGTGGGCTGAGTATTTCTTGGTTTAGAGCCTCACCAGTATACAAATATATATTATTGGACTAGCATGTTCACGTCCTTTAAGCCAGCTAATAGAATTCTATTTGTTAGATATGTTAATTCTATCCCTTTTCTTTCTGTAGTGAATCTGACTAGGACAGTGTTCCACACTCATAATCTCAACATGAACGAGACTCAGACAGAAAGATCTAAAGTTTGAGTCATGGTCAAGTTATGCCATGGGAAATGAAACTTTGTCTCAAAAAGCCCAAAGAACCAAGCAAAACAATATCAACCAGCAAAGTCACCTTCATCTATAAGACCACGTAACATTTCCATCTTGAACATCTAAATATTTTCACCTTGGTGGTCACCCTGACTCTGTTGTCAGACATGGACATGATTCAAGAGCCAAACGCACAAAAAAAATCTGTAGAGGAGATGACTCAGGGTATAAAGCAATTCCTACAGAACCACAAGTCTCTGAATTCTGATGGTCATCACCCCTGTAAACAGCCAGGCCTGGCAAGGTATGCTAATTACCCAAGCACCAGGGCAAAAAAGCAGCAGGATCCTTGGGGCTCTGTCAGTTCAGACTAAATATCGTCAGGTTTAGTGAGAGACTCTGTCTCAAAAAAGAAAAGAAAAAAAGAAAAGAAAAGAAATAGCATGAAGAGGAAATAAATGAAGCCATCAGATAGCTGGCTTCTACCTAGACCATGGGTGAATGCCATTGCACATTCAGCAACACACACACACACACACACATACACACACACACACACACACACACACACACACACACAGAGAGAGAGAGAGAGAGAGAGAGAGAGAGAGAGAGAATGATAGAGAAAGAGAGAGAGAGAGGAAAAGAGAGAGAAAGAGAGAAGCTTAGAAAGAAATAAAGAAAGACATGTCTGGTTTAAGTGTTTAAGTTGTATTTCACCTATGTTTAACACTTACTTCATGATAAGCAAAGAAGAGAACATGTATAGCTCATAGGACATGGTACAGGATCATAAGAAATCTCTCTCTCTCTCTCTCTCTCTCTCTCTCTCTCTCTCTCTCTCTCTCTCTCTCTCTCTTTCTCTCTGTCTGTCTCTCTCCTTAGCCTTCATTCTAATTAACCCACCCCCATCATCCCCCTCCCTCCCCCTGTCATCTCCATTTCACAGTATCACCAGCCCAGAGAAAAGAGGCTGCGACACATTCTATTTAGAAAGTGAGTGTCTCACTAGGGGTGACAAGTCTTTTTTGGAGGTCATTTATCTAATTGCTCTTTGCAGATAAGAATTAATTAGCCCGATGATTTTTCTCCATTTTTGGATGGATTCCCCACCTGAAGAGAAGAAACTTCTTGGTGTCAGTGATTAATTGCTCAGCCAGAAGCACACCGCCTCGCATTTGTAATAAATGCCGGCTGACTCTTCAGGTCACATTAAGAAGCAGGCAGGTTGTGCTGTAATGTACAACATTATAAAGCACTTGTATAAATAGAGGCAGAAGCGCGTGATTGTGATTAAATATTTTAGTACATCACAGGGTGAAAGCATTTTGGGATGCTGAAAGTAAAAGACCCCACTTAGGGCAGCTTTTCTCTTTTCATCAAGAGACACTAAACATCTCACAATCAGTGGTAGAAGGTAGCAGTTCAAGGTGGGGTTTGTTTGAAATGCCTGCAGTGACCCATGGTGTCTGTTTTCTGGTTTCTAGCTGTCTCTTTCACTTTTTTGAGTAAAGACCACCAACAAGTCTGAGTGTATTCACTTCCCACATCACGCTTTCTTTGGGAATAGAAAGAAAGAAGTTGCCATTTGGTTTACTTTCAAATTAGTTTCTTTGTTTTAGAGTTTCTCGGTGTTTTGCAGTAGTGTGTGGAAGAGGCGGCTGGACCTCAAAATGAAGTGCCTCTGTTCAAAGATGAACAAATAGAACATGTTAAGTCTCTCTTGAAATATGAAATATGTCTAAACAGAAAAACCCTGTGAAAGAACTCAGAGTGTCAGTGTTACTCTGCAGAACTTAGCTGAAGACTAGTCAGGGTTTGGAGATGTCCGTCTGAGACACTCACTTTATTTTTCATCTTTACCACAACACTCTGTAGGGTTGAGCTACATAGGGAAAGCTTTCTTTGCAGTTACTTTAAGGATAAAGGAGCCAATACTAGGAGCAATCTGTTTTGTCGAAGATCACACTGAGTGATGAGGACAGGAAGCAAAAGCAGAAAGAATACTTTTGACTCCAAGCCAAGTTCTTCTTACAAATACATACATACATAGATGTGTGTATGTATATGTATGTATATATTTGTAAATATATATGTATTTGTAAAAAGAACATTTATAAATATATTCATAAATAAGGGACATTTTAATCGTACATGATAGTAAATAAGATAGTAGACGTAAAATTGCTGGGGATATAAAAATGGCACTGTTTGAATAAAAACATTTGAATGAAAATGATTTTCACAGAAGCCATTTTTTTCTGAAATGCTGACTTAGGACTTATTACTAAACAGAACATTTTACTGGAAACAGGTGATGATAGTGGATCTGCCTTGCCTATCTCTGCGTACTTCAAAGAACCAAATCTAGTGAGGTTCTTGAATCCTAGGCAAGGTAGCACAAACATGGCTGAGAAGCTTGTATGGTCAACAATTAATTTCACATTCTTTTCTATCATTTTATTTTTCACTCCACTTTCCCATGTGCAAAGACAGAAAGACATGCACATAGTAGGTCCTTAATAAGCATCTATTCAGGAAAGAAGCAAATGACAAAGGAATGTGAGTAGCAGGTTTCTATTGGTACTTGCTGTCCTTTTGTTTGGGACAAACAACATGGGCATGAGATTTCCTCTGTCACAAAGTCTGGAATGTTCTTTCCCATGTGGTTGTAGCTCACTTGTGTCCAGGTGTCCAAATCACAATAGGAGTTCTCAAGCCATGTGCAGTGTGTCCTGTCTTCAAGAGCCTTGTTTACCCACTGGATGAGTCTCCCCACAGCCACTGAGCTTCTGGGTAGTGGTAAATGAAGGCACCTGTCAAGATTTCTAAAGCTCTTCTACCTAAATGGCCACTGCTCTTTTCTCCCACTGTCTTTCCCCCAGACAATACACCTAGCTAACAAATCATTAAGCACAGCAAGTTCATGGTTCTTTCTCTGTCATAAGGGTATTAAGCACAGTGATGACGTTTACAGTTTAACATCTAAACTTCAAATCACCTTATCACTTGGGAGAATTTTCCGTTTTATGATCACTCGAAATGGACATTTGTGCCCTATGATGGAAATTATAAGGAGCTTATCCATCCTTCAGCCTCAGGAGGACTCAACATGAAGGCATCCTATATGAGAAATTGTCCCTCACTGGACCCTGATGCTGTTAGCACTTCGGCCTTTTACTTTCTGAGCTGCAGAGTGGTAAGCAATATGTTCCCATAGCTTGCTTGTTGCCCATGCTACGGTGTTTGTTCTATCACTCAGAGCTATCTAGGCTGCTTTGCCTTTGGAAGCAAATAGGTTCCTAAAGTTCTGTAAACAGATACTTTGCTAATATTATTCTACAACAGATAGAAGAGCAAACCCTGGAAAGGAAGTGGAAGAAAAGAAGTCACAGACAGCGTTCTGCAAAGAGAAGAAAAAGTTAGGGAATGGCTTCAGGATCTCTTACCAAAAATGGGGGTAAGGCCTGGAAAAATAATTTCCCACATGTTTTCCACCCAAAACCAGAACTTGACAGTGAACCCTAAATAAAGATGACAAATGCCATAATCATTTTCAGCACTCAAAATAAACATGGGATCAAACTTCTGGGATCATTCCTGAGCTCCTCATAGCCCATCAGTTTTCTTTGTGTGCTTTGAAGTATTTGGGCATAGTTCTGAAGTTGTTTTGATAAACAGAACCTTGCTCTGTAATTAAGCGCAAATTTGAACTGGCTATGTAGACTAGAGAGACCTTGAACTCACAATCTTCCTGTCTTAACCTTCCAAGCGCTAGAATTTCAGTATCCGTCACCACACCCTATTCACCTAGAGTGCTGGATATGTTACATGGCTGTGAAATCGTTCCTTCTATTTATCTGAAAAAAGATCTTTCCTGTCCCCTCTCTCAAGTGTGGTAGTACAAGGTCAGCCTATTTTGTCTACAGTAGAGTGTACAGCTATATAGCAAGCTGGAGTGTTTTGTGGGGGAGTAGATAGATGTCCAGTGAAGGATGCTGCTCCTCAACAAATATTTAAACCATGGGTCCTGACTATTGATCACAGTGTCTAAGTGCATAGGGACCTTTACCAGATGCTTGCCAGAGCTACTCACCAGCTGTGCTCTCATTGTATTAAATCCCTCCCCAGGGAGCTTTGGCCCATCAAGTTTTGCTAAGCTCATCTTCTCCATTGGGCTGTCACACAGCCTGCAGATGCTGGCTCTCCAGTCTCTCTTGCTGTTGGACTCATCTTCACGAACTTCCCTGCTCTTTTAGCCCTCTGTCTCATCATGTGATGAAGTCAGGCAATGAATGTCAATGTTAACATGATGGTTAATTTTGATTTCCCATTTAACCATAGACTAGAGCATAGAAAAGCAAACCTTCTGGGTAGATCTGTGAGGGTTTTTCAAGAGGACTAATTCATCAGAACCTTAACCTAGAGAATGAACTAACCCTTTGACAGATGCATAATATGAAGGCACTACTGAGAGATGATGAAAGGTATGAGGTGGGGATTTATTGGAGGAAATGGAGCTGCAGAGGCTAGAAGTTGCCCTGTCCACTTCTTGTATATGTGTCTCTGCTCCCTGGCTGCCAGAAACTGAATTGCTCTGCTCTATAATATTCCTCCAGGCATAGTGGCCTGACAGGGCTGAAACCACACACTCAAATATATGTTTCTTCTTGACTCTAGGTTATTCTTGTCAGATATTTTGTTACAACACCAAGAAACATAATTAATATGGTGCATACCCCAAATTTTCTAGAGGTAGAGATATAGTGACATCTTACTTTTAGCTTTCTGCGAAAATGTTTCCTAACTAGGCAAATCTTTTAGGTCATTATTTTTAAATAGAAAAATTTAGTTGGTCAGCTACCACTTATTAGTAACAAGTTTTTTTCAGTGGGAAAAATTATAAAAAATATATTTATATTGTACAACATAGATAAAATTATATGTTAACATTTAATATGCAACAAAATATAATGCATATCACAATGTAAGAAAATATATAAAATATATTATTAATTTGTGCAAATTTTTATTAATATAATAGTTGATGTATACTTTGATAAATAATACATGCAAATGAATACATAGATATGCATACTATGTATAGATAGATAATTATAAACAGATATATACACTTTATAATTGCATATATAATATGACAATTATGTATGTAATGCATTTATTATTATGCATAAATACAATGAGCAAATGATATATACATCCATGTGTGTAATGTACATGTATGCATACATGTCTGTAACTATATGTACATGTGTCCAATATCTATACATAAATATTTCTTTTATCTGTGTACTTATTTGTCTAAAAGCCAAATTCATATTGGTGTCCCCAATTCCAACTCAATGTAATATTTCTTTCTCATCTTCTGCCTCTTCCAGAAATATCTTTTCTGATAGTAAGGAATTCACTTCCATTACTTTCAATATATTTGTTTTATTTGCCTAATCACTACAAGCTTTCATTTAATGAAATCTGTCTCTCATCTATGCTGGTCATTTGATCATATAATCACCACCATTGCTTGCATGGTTCTGTTTCCTTCAAACATTGCATGTAATCCACCCACCATGCTGGATACCAAGCTGAAGAGAGTGAAGGAAAAAGAGAGAGAAAGAGCAATTGAGGTAAAGGGTGGAGAGGAGAAGGAAAGGATTGTCAGTTTTGTAAAAATATCATAGACACAAATCAGTGAAAAGTGAAAGAGCTAAAATAACTAGATTCCTTGTTTGCTTACTGTCACTCATGGATGTAAAAACCACTCTCCCAAATCACTGTACAGTAGGCTAAATGTTTCCTCTAGTTCAGTATTTATTCCACTGTAAATAGGTACCGTAGACAACATAGAAAACAGAACTAAAATCGTCAATATTCCTTGTGTATTTCTAGATCCAAACAAACCTTTGTCTTCATTACATTACTTTCTGCCAGTCAAATTCACTCATTTTCATGTGGGTGGTATTTGAGGAAAGAGTTATTATAACAAGGAAAGCCTTGTTATAACTGCACAGGAAAAATGAGGTATCTGATTATTTTATTTTTAGAAATGCATAAGTTCATATTTTCTAAAGTTATCTGTGACTATGACTTACAAATTGACACTTTTTCAAAATCATCATTTGTCTTCTTTGATTTACATGTATTTATTTCCTCATTCAGAGTTGGGTCATCATGACCTTTGACAACTTTTTTAATTAAAATGTGTCGTTACTATCTTTATTTATTTACATGCGAGTGTCAGTGTGAGTGTATGGCGTATGCATAGGGATGTTCTTAGATACCAGAAGAGAGCACCAGATCTCCAGCAGTTGGAATTACAGGTAGTTCTGGGTTGTCCCACATGGGTTCTGGGAACTGAACTCAGATCCTCTGGAAGACCCTAGCAGCAAGTTTGCTAAGCCACTTCACTGACCCTAATATTGCTGTCATTTTTAAGCAGAGCTTTACAATTTAATTGGTATGACACATAATTTCCTATTTGTAAAATATTGTATTGTTTATCACTTGTCTTAAAACATAAGGGGTAGGTTTCTTGGCCACTTTTCAGCTTTGCCCTCTTGTGTGGTTTAAACCTTCCTATCCTGTTTTTCTGTCTCCAAATTGTGAGTCAGTTCTCCAAGTTCCCTTCCTATTCAACCATCTAATCCCATAGGTGTATTTTTTTTTTGTGGCTATATTTTTTGATGTTACTTCTGAGGTTCCAAGTTGCTCTTAATTTCATTTCTAAATGCCAAATCAATTGTCGAATAATCTATCTTTCCCTCTGCTTAGAAATGCAAGCTTGCTGAAATATACAGTCCATACACATTTGGACAGATCTCTGGGATTTCTATCATTTTCCAGTGATGTATCCGTTGATCTGCCTAGCCAACACATACTGTTTTAATTACTTAGAGATTTACATTAAATTTTAATATCTGGCAAAGCAATCTCCCTCCATTATTCTTACTCCTAATTATTCTGCCAGTTTTCATGAACTTATTCTTCCAGGTAAAAGTTATTATCAGGTTGTCGAGGTTTTTTAAAAATACATTAAGATTTTGATGTGAGTGGCATTGCACTTTGAAGATGACATGAGGGAAATTGACATCTTCACAATTTTAGGTTATTTCATCCAAGAAAGAAGTTTCTTGCCTATGATTCAGGTCAGATTTTCTGTCTCATAGGAAAATTTTATTATTTTTTTTAAGTTTCATCTATTACTTATTTAGTTACTTCTAAATATTTTGACATCTGAGTATTTTGACGATTTAATTGCCCCATACGTAGTTTCAATGCTAAATCTTGTAAGTGGACATTGATTTTAAAAGGAATTAATTTGTATTACACATGGCTACCATACTTTCATGAATAATACTTGTAACAACTTCATTAACCATCTGAGCAATTTCACTTATGCAAATATAATAGCTTTAAATCATAATCACTATATTTTCCTGTCTTATTTTATAAGCATGTGTATGTTCATGTGTCTGTGGAAATGGGATGCACATGTGTGTGCAGGTGGGTGTGGATTAATATTCAACATCTGCTACAAACCTGTTACTTTGGCAGTGCTTGGCTTTAATAATAATTTATGAATAATTAATTTATTGATAATATTAATAACAACTGCTTTGCTTTATTTTAACAGCATCAAACCCTCTTTGTATGTACCAGATCAATATGGTTTCTCCTATTCATTTATCCCTTTATATGTTGATTTTCTCCTCTTCAGTGACTGACTCTTTTCTTAGCACCAGGGAGAATGTCCTTCCCATTTACTCTAAGATGCACAAGACCCTTTCTCTTTATACCGTTACCTGCCGAAGCTTAAGGAACTAACCTAAGCCTGTTCTTTCATGTTTACAAAGCTAAACAGAACCAAAACAAAGGCATATGGTGGGCCTGATTGGAGAGACACGTATCCATAGCAGAAATCAGAGCATAGGAATTGCCATTTAAAATCACATAGGCATTGCAGTGGATCACAAAGCTTTAGAGCTAAGTTGAAAACCATTTGGTTTAGCTCATACTCTTGGCCAGTGGAGTAAATAGTTGGTCGGTGTCTTAGTCAGGGTTTCTATTCCTGTACAAACATCATGACCAAGAAGCAAGTTGGGGAGGAAAGGGTTTATTTAGCTTACTTCCACAGTGCTGTTGATCACCAGAGGAAGTCAGGACTTGAACTCAAGCGGGGCAGGAAGCAGGAGCTGACAATGAGACCATGGAGAGATGTTTCTTACTGGCTTGCCTCTCCTGGCTTGCTCAGCCTGTTCTCTTATAGAACCCAAGACTTCCAGGGCAAGGATGGCACCACCCACATGGGGCCCTACCACCTTGATCACTAATTGAGAAAATGCCCCACAGCTAGATCTCATGGAGGCACTTCCCCAACTGAAGCTCCCTTCTCTGTGATAACTCCAGCCTGTGTCAAGTTGGCACACAAAACTAGCCAGTACAGTTGGTGTATGAAGCTGCTGCTTTATACAGATGGCTTATTATCTGAGGTTGAGTTTTCCAGGGCTTAGTTTGGTGACTTTCATACACAGGCAAAATGGTCCCCAAATTACATATACTGCAGAGGAATTTGTTCTCACCTTCAGGTGATTTTTAAGTTTGCATAATGTGTAGTAATATCACATAAGCCCAATGAAGTCTTGTACCTCAGTCATAGTCAGCCAACAAACAAGAGAGCATTTGCCTCCTGAAAAATGATAAGAAGATATGTATCTTTTTTGGAAATTTTCATGATGCTCCAAAATTGAAAATTAGCATTTCTTTTATTTCCTTCTTTCTTTTCTTTTTCTTTCAAAACAGAGAAGACTGTATCTTATAATTAGTAATTACCTAGAGCATGATGGATATGTTGCAAGGCAATCAATTACACACTCCTATTTTATTTTTACAATGTTGACTGCAAGCAAGAAAGCCGAAATCTGCACATGACTTGTCCCTCATGACACAATCAGTACTGCAATCCACAAAGAGTTAGCACTTGGATCTTCCTGATTTCAAGATCCAGCTCTTCACTAGAATAAACACCATACTTGATGACAATCACATTGTTCTGTCATGGACAAAATAATAAGATAATCAGATTATGAATGGAAAGGTTTACCATAGCTCTGCTTCGGGTTTCAGCCTGTGATCATTCAGCCCAGTTGCCTCTGTGTGATGTATTAAAGAGAGAGGATATAGTAGAAAAAGCTGCTCATTTTATGGTGCTAAGAAACACACAGAGAGAGGCAGCACTGCCAACATTCCCTTCAAAGATTCACTCTTAGTGACCTGACTTCTTTCTACAAGGCTCTGCCTTCTGTATTCTGGCACAAGGTCAAGACAGAAATGATCTTTTTGAGTATGAGCTACTGGGTTCCAACTGGACAAGGCTCACCAAAAAATTTAGAACTACCAACTGGTTATTTCCTCCTTCTCTAGTTTCAGAAATGGAGACTAAGCTGAACGTTCAGGAGTTTCTACTGTGACTATAACTACATTAAGGATTTACTGTACCTATACATTTATCTGCAATCTCGAATCTGTACTTTACTTCCGGGGCCACAGCTCTGCATACCTCCTGGGAGGCCTGTTATCACCTGGGACAAGAAGTGGGATACCCACTCCCCAAACCTCTGGCCAAAGCTCAGAGTCCTTGGGTCTACACCATCTTTTGGTGGTGTACCTTCTGGTCCAAAACTCTACCTTTAATCTCAGATTTGCACTCCACTCCCTGGGCAGCAACTCTGCCTGCCTCCACCTAGTACAAGAGACAACAAGATGGCCAAAGCCCAGATAAGATCACAATCAACAAAAGCCAGTGCAATATGGCACCATCAGAACCCAGCTCTCCTACTCCATTAAGCACTGGATATCCTACCATACCTAAAGAGCAAAAGAATGGCCTCAAATTTCATCTTATGAAGATGATAAAGGCCTTTTAAGAGTAAATAAATGGATTCCTTAAAAATACAGAAAAGTATAATCAAACAGGTAAAGAAAATGAATAAAGTTCTTTAAGACCTGGAAACAGAAATAGAAGCAATAAAGAAAAAAACAAACATGACAACCCTGGAGATGGAAAACTTAGGAAAGAGCATAGGGACTACAGATGCAAGCATAGTCAACAGAACACAAGAGATGGAAGAAAGAATCTCATGCGTAAAAGATACAAAAGAAGAAATTGATACATCAGTCAAAGAAAATGCCAAATCTAAAAGATTTGTAATATAATCATCCAGGAAAGACTAAACCTAAGAATAGTAGTATAGAAGAAAAAGATTCCTAGCTCAAATGCCCAGAAAAGATCTTCAACAAAGTCATAGAAGAAAACTTCCCTAACCTAAAAAAAGAGATGGCCATAAACATATGAGGTTTATAGAATACTAAATAGATTGGACCAGAAAAGAAAATCCCCCAGGAGTCTATGGGGATGACGTTAGCTGATTGAATTTTGACCTAAATTATAGATATCTGTTCTTCAGACCCCAAATTACAGGCAAATTGCTCATACTATATCCATAATGCTATATGTTTTGGTGAGCACACATGTCACTAATAATCCGGGGGATAGCCTGGTGTTTACAAATAAAAGCGTTCTGCCATGGCAAGCACAAGGTCTTTCTGTTGCTCACTAATTGGCATCATCTTCAGGCAAGAGGAACTGAGAAGGAAACTAAAATAGTATATCAAAGACAGGTGAGATCTCATCAATTTAATGCATCGAATATGAGAAAAGAGAACACATATGTGTTTCTTGATATTGTAATAGAAGAGGATTTCTCTAAAGCAATTCTTATTGATTTAAACAACCTTTGTTCTGAACAATCTCTTGTGCAATTTGAAGTTTAACTAAACTAGAGGAAACCCACTCCGACAGTCTTTGTGACCTCAGACTCAGAAGAGTGATTTGCAGAACGGGATGGTATGTGAGCAGGGATTGGTAGATATGCATGACAGGGTCTTGAGGGTTCCACAAGGAATAATAAATTATGGCCTTAGACACATTTAGCCAAAAACATTCTAAATCTAAAAGAAAGGGAAAGGAACTGTGAAGGAACACAGGCAGTGGGTAAGCTGTATGGAAGGTTGCTGTTGGCTTAAATAGCAACAGTGACATGCAAGCTTGGAAGTGAAAAATAGAGAGAGATCATTGGTATAAAGACTTAAATGTTGGTAGTTGGGTCTAGATGACTGTCCCAAAGGGGTTAGCAGTGGGATGTCATTCCACTCTGGCAGTTACCACCCAGAGTTTTCTTCTTAGCATGACTAAATTATAACACATAAGTGCCTCTGTAACCCACCTGGCTACTCTTTCTTTACACTAGGAACCTAACTTTGACAAAATGGTATCTGTCTGTCTTTGGTTTCAGGTGCACTTGACCCATAGTCCTGGAGGTCACAGGTCTCTACAATTATGCCTGCCAAGACCAGTGCTCTAATGGTTGTTTGATACTTGGTCGTAATGAAGAGTCAACAAAATCCAGCAACTGGGTATTCAGGAGAATCCATCTTCTATCTATGATAGTTCTGTCAATAATAGCTTTGTAATTGTTGGTCATTGCTTTCCACTCTGAGAATATTCTAAATTTTTGGTTTTTGTTTGCCAGTACAAATATGGAGTCTGAGTTTTGGGTTTTTTTTTTTTTTTTCTATTGCTGTAATAAAACACTCTGACTAAAAGCAACCCAGGGAAGTTGCAAGGGTTTATTGGCTGACACTTCCAGATTACAAGCCATCCCCGAAGAACATCAGGACAGGGACCTGAAACAGAAACCATGGAAGAATGCTACTTGCTGGCTAACTCACAGGCTCACGGTTAGTTTCCCTTTTTTACATAACATACAATAACCTGCCGAGGTATGGCACTTCTCACAGTGGGATGGGGCCCTCTTTAACCAATCAACAGTCAAGACAATCCTCCTCAGACATGCCTACAAGCAGATCTCATGGAAGCAGTCAATGCTTTCTCCTCAGATGGCTCTAATTTGTATGTCATGTGCATAGTTAAAGCTGTGATACACAGGGGCCTGAGTTTGATCCTCCTGTGCCTGGTAACTTATGTAAATACTTGTAGCATCAGGGGGGAAACAAGCAGAAATTCCTACAGGTTCAATGGCCAATCTAGCCTAATAATGAGTACACCCAGGACTTGGGAGGAGAAACATTTGTTCTAAGAAAGAAAACAGGAAAACAAGGAGGATGGCTCCTGAAGAGGGGATGAAGGTGACCTCTGGCTTACGAATGCAATTGCATTCACACACACACACACACACACACACACACACACACACACACACGAATAGTCATGGGAAACTGGTTAACAAAGCTAATTTTTAAGGAAATAAAAATCCCTCTGTGAGTTTCTCAGTAAGTACACCCATCTGTTGCTACACTCTTCTGGCCAGACGGTTGGAGTAATTTTTCTCCCCAATCATTCAACACTTTCTACTTAATGTAGACATTTTAAATGCTTCAATGATCTAAGCAAATCTGCAAATCCAGCTACTCTTCTCACCTTTATTTCCTGTCAGCCACACAGAACTCTATGAAATACATTGAGACACGGAGACAGTGAGTTAAGGTTACATAAAAGTGTCCAGAAGATTGAGAAGTTTGAAATTTACATTTTTCCAAATATGCCTGTTTACATGTTTTATCTTGTCCCCTACACATGCAGCTGGGAACTCCTTGTAGGGGGATTCCAACCATGAGAAGAAGTAAATATCGTATCTGTCTCCTCTGGGTGTTTTATGCTTACCAGGGAATCATATAGACTCTGACATATGTTCTTCACTTGGGTTTTTATTTTCCCAGTAGAAGCAGAGGCATCTTTGCTCCATTCTTCAGTTGTTGGACACTATACTTGCTGTGTTCTATACCCAGAACACTTTCATTTACTTGTCTGTATCTTTGTGTGTCCAGCCTTGTGATTTGGCAAAGACTGTTCCTGCCATCTGGCACATACATACACACATCTATGCTTCTGGCAAATGTCTGTTCATCTTTCCACTGTACTTTTCCCTTGAGCCTTCTCTCACCCGCCTAAAGAATTAGCCACAGCTTTATGTTCCCTCCCCAGTGCTTACATGTGCTCACAGGCATAAAAGACTTATTTGTGTTGGCTTCCCAAACCAATCTTCAGCCTCCTCACATATGCACACATGTGTAGGCTTAGATTTTTAAAACCTACTTTTAATAAGGGTTCTCAAGTGCTTTGAACCCCTTTCTAGCCCACTTTCCGAAGATAGAGGGAAAAGATGATAAATAGGACAAGGAGATGTGGACCTGTTTAGAAATTGTTCCTTAGGGCAATTCCAATCTCTGTTATTAGGATACCAACAGTACAGTTGTATCTGTATACTTGTGTTGACCTTCTAAATTAAAATGCTAGCGATTTGAAAGACAGTATATATCTTATTCATCCTTTACTGTCAAGACTAGACATTTACTGTCAGTGACTGGAAAACTAGGAGATCTTTCCATTTTGTTGGATACATGAAATAACCCAGTAGAAACATGATTAACAGATTTACTAAAAATACAATGCACTACATAAGTTGCCTTTAATGCCATCTTTCATCCATGTTAAGGATCTTCCTACTTTCCTGGCCTGTAGTTATAGTGATCTTACAATGAATTTGCTTCCAGTCTTGGTGGTTTGATATCATGGTGATCTTTCAGCCTTGGACAGTGTTGGGGAAGTGCACTGGTAGATTTGGGCTATTTATTAGTTTTTATGGGTCTGTGGATGTGTGTGTGTGTGTGTGTGTATGTGTGTGCAGGGAGGGAGAGAGAGAG
>JADRCD010216795.1:0-34655 GCA_019843815.1 Montemys delectorum
TTGGGGAACTGAGGTAGGTCAGACTCAGTCCCATGTAAAGGGAAACTACTCACGAGCCACCAGTTACTGTTAAGGAAGAAAACTGACCTGACAGTATCAAATAGTTAGTTTTTTTTTCTAGAAAAGCCAGAAAGTGGAATTTAACATAGGAGGCTTACTCGTTTAATATGCTAAGCTGAGGAAACGGATTCCACTAACTGCTGGATGACTCAGGTTTTGGCCACTGCTTTATACTAAGTCACAAGAGACAGGTAAGTCTCCGATGATGAGCAAAACTCTCAGTGGCCCAGTGGCCTTAGCTAAGTGATATACCAACTGGGAGCTTTGGTTTTCTTATCAATAAAACAGCCACATCTAGCTCACAAGGTTTGGTAAGCTTCTATGTTACACTCAGGAACCTGACACCTATCAGTCAGTCTCCCCTGTTATTGCATGTGTTCTATTTTCTTATGCTGGACATTGGATACTGTTGTCATTAGTACTCAAACATGCAGAGATCAAACTACTGTGCAAATCTCCCAGCCCCTCCACCCCAGACTAGATGCAAACATGCAAGCATAATTGGCTCCCAGTCACCCTCTTGTAACAGATGCACTAAGTACCAAGTCATAGTCCATGTAGCTGCCTTCATCTCCCTCCTTGGCATCATCCTCTCTGCAGCCTGACAGCTCTGGGGTTTTCCATTAAGCTGCCATGAGATGATGCTTCCTCTTCACTAGGCCACCTATAGTGAACAGAGGCCACCTATGCTTCCAGTGGCTTCACACAAATTCTGTAAGCAAGAATTGTAGGTCCTGTTTCCCAAGACACATAACCCCTTATTTTTAGTAGAAATACTAAAAATAACCACATTTGCTGCCTAAAGGAAAAACAGACTAATAAAAATGGGAGTGTACCATCACTCAGCAAAGTCCTTGTGATAAAATACAGTCATTTTCAAGAAGACCCACACTTTTACAGGTGTCTTTTATCCCTAATGGTAAGACCCAAAGTGAGGAGAATAATTTTGCAGTGCAAGGTATATTAACTCAGTGACTCTTGATGTTAATGTACATGCAAGTCAGCCAGGTGCCTTGCTCCAGTTCAAGATAGACTCAGCGGGTCAAGGGATGGGATTCAGACTGCTTTCCTAACAAGCCTCCAGGAGCTGGAATGTCGGTTCCCTTACCAGCTCCAATCAGCAAGATTCTCCTCCCTTTCTTCATTTAGAACTCCACCCAAGTGTCATCTCCCCAGAGACTTCGAGTGAACCACCTTATCTAGGATTTAATTATTTGTGGAATGGGGCCCGGAATCCTGATTGTCTGTCTCTTGCTGAGTCGCCACCAGGGTACAACAAAACACCTGGCATAAAACAGCCATTCAAATATTTGTGCTGTAGAGTCTTCCAGTGAGACAGGAAAGGGAGCTTGAGTCCTTTTTCCAAGGTCACAGAGCTAGTCAAAGAACAGATGCCAGCTAAATTTTGGGTGTACTTCAAAGCCCCCAGGTCTGAGCACTGTGCCAGAAGAAAGCTGTTTGTTTTCTCTGGGCTTCCTTCCTAGAACTCACAGCCCTTTGTGCTAGCAGGCAACACCTTACTTCTATCTACTCTGGAGAGATGGCTGTGTGGGCATTGGGATGGAGGAGGATCAGGCTGGATGCACACAGACCAGTTAAGTGGCTGGGGTCACAAGGGAAGCTCTTAGGGTTTTTTGTTGTGATGGTTAATCTTCATTGTCAGGTTGCTTGGATTTAGAATCACCTAGGAAATGTATCTTTAGGCTTGTCTACGAGACTGTTTCCAGAAAAGTATAACTGTGGAGGAAAGATCCACACTAAATATGGAAGACACCACCCCAAAGGCCAGAGGACCAGCATTCATCTCTCTCTGCTTTCCTGACTACGGCTACAATGTGAGTAGCGATTCAAGAGCTTCTGCCCTCACATCCTTCCCATTGTGATAGACTACTATTGTTGGAATTAATGTTCTAATAAGCCCACATAAAATACACACAATCCAGATGTTTGATTCATAAAACAAATGCCTAGATTGGACAGATCTAGGGCTATTGTAACTTCTCCCCCCAGCTATAAAATCCCTTGTTACTTGCTGTTTCTCCTGGCCACATGGTTCTGGTCTATGGTGGCTTCCTCTATTCCACCTGACCTCTTTTCTTCCCCTCACACCTGCAACCTCCTTTTGAACCTCCAGTCCCACCTTTCTCCCTCCGTTGCCCAGTCACAGGTGCTAATCTTTTATTGACCAGTTAAGCTGGGGAGAAGGTCCACATGACATCACTTGAGTACGTGAGCTCACTGGGGACAAGCACACCTCGAGGAACCAGTCTTAGCTATAGGGTGCAAGTAGCATCAGACCAAACCACTGCAGTCTACCCCCCAAACTACAATCAAAATAAACTATCCCTTCCTTAAATTACTTTGGTCATACAGCTTGCCACAGCAATGGGACTTGGAATCTTGGAAAAGATGTTGTGTTCTCCTTATGTCAGAACAAAAAGTAAGCTCCTGGTGCCTGACACTCCATCCCTTCTTCATCCCCGGGCACTGGTGTCTACCAAAGAGCTTAGGGATCCCCAGAAAAAAGAAGGCAACAGGACCATTTAAAAGATGTCTACAAAGATTGCTAGAACCCCACAAATGATCAGGCAGAAGGTCATCCAAGCTGCTTCCTGTCCAGTGATGGGAGGAAACACCATAAAAACCCTATTCATGGCACAAAAGGGAAGCCTTTTTTGCTGGTGCTTGTGGGGAAATTACTTCCATGTGAAAAATCCGTCAGTTTGATGAAAAGGTCTCTTTTCCTTCATGGGCTGAAAATAAAACCCTTGTTTTCCCATCAAAAAATCAGCTGGGTTAAGATGATGTAAAGTTCTAAGAAGCTATGATCATGAAGGTCAAAGCTACCCTGGTCATCTAGCATCCTCAAATAAGTGAGTTATATCTCCTCCTGGGTAGCCCTTGGAAGGAAGCTGGGACCAACAAAATTAGTGTGTATTTACTCTGGGCCTGGAAATAATTCTTTTAACACTGCACTTAAACCCAGGTAAGTGTCCTTGTCACTCCTGTCTAACAGTAGAGAAACTGGGAACTGTAAACTCTTAAGGACTGATTGTTCAGAGGTCACACAGTTATACACCCCCAGTGAACCACTTGCCAGCTGGCCTCTGGTCAGAAGGTGATCTGTAGGCAAAGGAAGACGGTGAGACTACAGACCACCTGCCCTGCTCATCACTTGCATTACATTGCCAGATGGATCAAGAGAAGCCATGAGCTGTTCTATCACACTGAATTTAGCTTACAAAAAAGGTTGCACTATCCATGCCCATGTGGAAGCCACTTTCATACTTGAGACACCCAAGGGCCTGCCCAGAGCATATCACCTTGAAGACATCACTGACACTATTGACAGATGCCTATGTCTCCAATTCACGTATTTATAATGTCGCCTGCCTGGACTCTGCCACACTAGTCATTAAATGCTTGAAAGCCCCAAGTCTGTGCTCGTTGCCCTGAAACAAAGGCAGAGAGCCTACCAGGCTCATCTGAGGTGGGAACAAAAGCACTTCAACTCTGAAGAGAGCAGCTGGGGGTTTCCTTAACATGGAATGCCCAGCATGTGCCATTGTTGTAGAAACCAGAGATGTGCAAAGGTGGTGGAGGTGGGGGTTAGGGGTCACAAATAACTTTTCTCTGTTGTATCCAAAACAGTTTTCTTCAAAGGACCCTGTGAGTGGTAGAAAGGATGCTTTAATCCTAGAATGGTCCTGGCCAGCCGTCCACTGTACCCACTTTTTCCTTTTCATAAAGATGACAGGGAGAGGACTCACCTTTATATCACCAAGCAGAGTCTGTAAACCCACACCCCAACTTTCCTCACTGCACTACCAAGAAGATGCAGTGGGAGGGTACCCGGATCCCTCCACTCCCAAACAAAATCATTGCAAGCCAGCTGAGGCTGCCTGAAAATCAACATTCGAGGCACATTAATAAGAAACATCTGGCCACGGGAAAAGGGTTGACACAGCCCAGGCAGGCAATGGTGGATTTGTGGTTGGGACCCAGAGTTACAAGGACTGAACTGAAAGCACAATTGGAAAACACCAGTTAGTCTAGGCAGTCCTCCACCCTCTGCTCCATGGTGCCTGGCAACATTACCATGCTCCAGGTTTGAATTGTTTGGGGCAGAGTTACCTAGAGACTTCCCACTTAAAGCTCTGGCATCAGGAAAATGCATCTCCTGCATCCTCCAGTGTCTGGCCACCACTTCCACCTTCAATATTTGTAGCAGATGTAGCTGGGCTCTTAAAGGAACAGTGTGTGCATTCTTTCCATGTGACTTACAGGATATACTTAAAAGGAGGAAAGTGTATTTATTTTCTTCCCCATAGTGTTGTGTGTTTAAGACCATCCTACCTCCATTTATGCAAGGCGAACCCGGGACACTGGTCACCACAGGCGTTACATGGCTGGCCTCTCTCAATCCGACCCAGTCCGGTCAACTTCAAAACAAAAAGACAACACAAGCATGTCCACCACCAGGGCTCCCCTCAAAGCCCCACTTGTATCCTAGGCAGGAAGGCCTGCCCCTCCCACCCAGCCTCTGTGATTGGACTCAACTGTTTTCTGATGTTGGGGACTTGGGGCCAGATTCTCCCACCTGGAGAAGGGCGTGTGATCCCAGGTGGGCTGTCTATATAGAGAGAGCATGGGCACCAAATCACCAAGAAATGGCTTGGCTGGGGCTTTGTCTCCCCCTGACACCTTGGTCACCGGTTTCTAAGAAACAAAAGCAAGACCTTTCCGTTCCCTGGAGTTGCGGGGACCACCTGGTGGTTGCCCTGGACTAAGCCCAGGCTCCTAGGAAGAAGGTAACTGGGACGCCCAAAAACCAGTCCCGGGTCCTGTCTCGGTGCTGGGGTTCCCAATATTCCTTAAGAGAAGAGGAAAAGAAAAAGGTTCACCCCCCTGGTGCCCCGAACCAGGCATTTAGGGTCCAGGTCCCTGGTGGCACTGTCGCCCGGCCTGGGGTAGGGCCCAGCCCCTCTCGCGCCCGCGGGGCCAGCTTACCTGGGGCCACAGGTGCGCGGCCGCGGGGCGGAGAGGGGCTGGGCCCGGGCGCTGGCTGCCGGCGGTGGGGACCGGGCGGGCGGCTCCGCTCGGGTGGAGGACACTCACCGAGCGGCGGGACAGTCTTTTCCGCGAGCTCCGGCTGAACATGGCCGGGCGCTTCCCGCACGCAATGCTGTCGGTTCAACGTGTCCGCGCTGCAGCCGCCGGGAGGGCGGGTGGCCTGGGCCAGCCCGGCGCGGTCGTCAGTCCGGCGGTCTCCGCCTAGCTGTCCCGCCTGGTTCGGGAGAGCACGTTTCCCCTCCTCCCTTCCCTCTGCAGCTCGCTCCCCGCCTGCTGGTCCCTCCCCTCTCGGCGAGCTCCCCGCCCTCCCCCAGCCAGTCCCATCCTCTCTGGCACCAGCTGAGGCCACTTTCTCTTTTCTCCTGCTTCCTTGCCCTCTGGGGAGAACTCTTTGACTGGCCCAGCCCCTAAAAGCTCTTCCGCTCACTCTGGTCCCTGAAGTTAGGGGACAGAGGACACTTCACTGACTTCGGGCAGAGATGCAAAGATGAGAGATTTTCACGTTAAATTTAAACGTTTAAACTCTTCTTCCACTGTGTATTAATGATCTCTCAAAATTTGTTAAACTTGTATATCTTATCAATATATGTGTCTAATATAAATGTATGTATATATACATATATATCAATGCATAGATAGATTGATGGGTCCAGAGATGGGGTGGAGGTGTCTCACTATGTAGCCCTGGCTTGTCTATGTAGAACACACTGGCCTTTAACTCACAAATATTGACCTGCCTCTGGCATCTGAGTACTGGGATTGAAGTCATGTACCACCATTACCTGCCCTTTTATCAATCCTTTTTTTAAAAAAAGATGTAACAGAAGCTTTTGTCTTATGGCATAGTTGAAGGATGCAGGACATGTGCAGTGGTTGTGATGGGCACAAACTCAGGGCTGATGGAAGATTAGGGATCGAAAACAAGGATGCCGTTCTACGAGGCAAAGCTGTGGTGTCCACTAGTCATTGATACTTCAGCTCAGATAACACTTCCCCTGAACTCTCACCACCACCCACCGTGCCATCTCTTACACACTCATGACATACAAAGTGTGTGTTGACATCTGTTCTCAACCACACCCAAATGACAGAAGGGCCTTGTCTTCTTCACTTTAGCACTTTTGTAGGCTTGCGCACTCTGGATACTCCTGAAAGTCAGAAGAAGGCAATTTGTCATCACTGAAAAGATCAAATGGTCATCTTCTGGCTAAGCATTTTATATATGGGACATTGAAGTTGAATGAAGAGAAGCCATCTCCACCTGAGATAACACAGCAAGTGAGGGGCAAGATACCTACCTATCAAAGTCAAAGGAATAGCTGGATGCAACTCAGACAACCCCTTCTTCATCAGAACGAGCTGTCCATCTTCACCAACAAGACAACAAAGTTTACTTTGGTTCTAAGGGGAGGCATGTAAGGCTTTGCCTCGGGAGCAAAATTTACAGAGAATGCATTCAATTAAGGCTAACATTTATGTACCATGATCAAAGAATCAAAATCAATATCAGATATATCCACCGAATCCTGCCTGACTTCACCTACCTCACCCTCCTCCTGGCCCTTATAAAAATGCTCTGAGGCCCCGAGGGCTATGGTGAGTTCAGTCGGTGACATGCTTGCTCTGCAAGTATGAAGCCTGCGTTTGAGCCGCAAAACCCACATTTAAAAACAGAAAAGAAAACAAAAGCTAGGCATGGTGGAATACACATGTAAACTCAGAGCTGGGATGTGGAAACAGGAAGATCTTTGGGGCTCATTGTTCAGCTGGTCTAGCCTACTTTGTGAGTTCCAGACCAATGAAAGGTCCCATCTCAAAACAAAACAAAACAGAACAAAACAAAACCCTAACCACAATGAAGTGGATAACCCCCGAGAGAGCAGAGCACCTGCACACGTTTGAACATGTACACAATGTACATGCAAAATGTTCTGCAATTCAGACACTAAGACCGATTATCTTCTATTTCATTGATGTAAGTGGTAACCACCCACTACTGTCTTTGGTGGCAGTCGTAGAAAATAAGCCATGGCATATGGAGTGATGTTGTCTTCTGAACATGACAGAACCACTGCACTCATGAACACATAGAAGCTGCATAAGGTCAAGCCATCAACATTCCAACCGATGTGCAGAAGTGAGGGCTGCCTGATCTCCCCACCCCTAACTGGGGAGCTAATGGCATTCAGTGGCATCCAGGGAAGAGAGAGAACCAATTTTCTTTAAGGGTATGCCCTCTGGTAGATCTACTAGGATCCAGTGAATGGCCCCATACCTATGAGTGGTATTTGGGAAATGCAGAGTAGAAGGAGGTGGGAGCATGGGGTGGGCAAGATTGAAATATAGGCATGCACATATTAAATCAAAGAATTAATAAAAAGATATTTTATTGACTAAATATAGGCAGTAGCTTCAGCTTTTTGGGGGGAGCAGGAGGAGGATCAAGGTAAGATAGTAATGGAAACTTCTCAGGTCAGGATGCTCACTGTATCCTCTCAGAAGAGTTACTGTACATTCATTTCTGCCCTGTAGGAAAAGGCCATGAGGAACAGCATTGATGCTGTAATTATGGATGGTGTCTACATGTATTTTAACTGCAAAACTTTTTAAGGCAACACAGTAAGAGCATCAGTGCTGTGTAAGTTTCTAGGAGATGGACAGCAGATGTCCAGAGAAAATGAAACCTGCTATTTATTCCCCAAAAGGAGCTAAGGGAGCTACTGGCAGGTGCCCTGTCCCAGGTCTTGCTCCTAGACAGATGTGGCTGGTAAAGAATGAGCAACAATGACATCCTTAGGAACTTGAGTCTATGAAACATTTGTTGTTTAGACAAAGAGGAGATACAAGATTGATGTGAATGAACTTCATGAGTTATTGGAATAAGCCACATTGTTACATAGTTTCCTCCAGATTAAAACCTTGCATTTTGGAGGAAATTAACATTAAGATGTTAAAAAGGAGGTGAAACACAGGCTGGTCTAAATGGAAGTGACACAGTGTATCTTGCAGGGAAGCTAAGGAAGTAAACAACTGAAAGACTTTAGGAAGTCCCTGAAGCCAACCAGATTCAGTAGGCTCCTCCTCCCCAGACATATATAAACAGTAAAAACTGCTGGGAAATGCTCTTAGACGAGCTAAGCTGCCAGAAAGCAAATCACATCTAGAAAGGACACTCTCGCCTGTTGAAATGCGTGCAAGTCCAGGCACTGTGGTCCAGGTTTCCAGAACTCATGAGTTGTCACCCACTGGTGGGCTTCTGGTGATGGAGCTTTATTTGAGTCATTTCTATTTCTCAAGTAACCCCTCACCCATATCCCTCTAAGTTACTCCAATAGAACTCACTTGTTCACCAAATTGGACTTTGGTGGTATCCATCCTTTGGTCTGTCATTAGTTTCCAATCTCTGGTGAGAAGACATTTATTTATATCTCCCCAGGAATAGTAGCATCACACAACACAGGCATGAGCCCTAGCACACCCCATAAATCAGGAGTGCTTTCTCCATGCATATTTTTATAAGAGCACCTTTTCATGGACGTGGTCCCTATTGATGCATTCCTGCCAGACAGGTGTAAATATCCTGCAGCTTACACGATCTTCCCTATATACTCATCAGTTACTTTCTCTTGATCAGGAAGATGAAGTTTAGGAAGGAAGGAAGGAAGGAAGGAAGGAAGGAAGGAAGGAAGGCAGGCAGGCAGGCAGGCAAGCCCTTGCCATCAGCTGTATACAAACAGCAGGCAACTTTGCTATGCGGTGCCTTTGCATTTGTGGTCTTTGATCTATGTTCCCTCCTAGTCTCTCCAGGCAATGTGATTACAAACGGAGCATGAAGAAATCTTCATACATACTTGTCAGCATGAGGGTCTCTGCTGATACATGAAGTGAAAAGCCAAAACCAAGGCAGTATAGCTTTGATTAGGAAAGACACACCACACCTTAGGATGAACTGATGTGAGATTTAAAGTTTTTTCTCCTTTCTGCTTCTGAAATATAGTTCCTGTAATGAACATATGTTCATTCTATAAGCAGAAACATAAGAGGATCTAAAATTGAGAAATATGCCCTTGTTGCTTGAGAGTTTTTTATTCTTTAACATCAAATCTGGACCAGGTACAGCAAACATTGTGTGTCTTCCCTCACCTTAACCTATATAAAGGTCTCTAAATTATTTAGTGTGGTTTTTCTATTTTTTTCTCTTATATAAATCTGTGGCTTTTTAAGTCAAGTGAAGCTTCCCTCCTGCTGTGCTGGCATACCTGCAGAAGACCTCAAAGATGTGTCCATAAAGAGCTTCCTATAACAGGAATGAAGAGCAGAGTGTGTAAGTGCAGCCTCACCAGGGGTACATTTATTTGTGGAATGTACTAGTGACAAATGTGGATGCTGTAAAGGGCCTAAAAATCACCTGAACGGCAGTCAGCATTTACAGTACCATCAGGATGTCCTTGGAATCTTACAAACGGTGGTTTGCAAAAGAGGTTTTCAGGCTTAGAGTGCTGGGGAAATTGAGGAGGGTGACCAGGGAGACTTAGAGAGAAATTTCTCGTAGTGATGGAATATACAGTTTTTTTCTCTTTCTTCCCAAGAAGCCTATTTCTGTACTCTACAAGTTTTCCAATCTGAGCATATATTCCTCCCCCCACAGATCATATATATATATATATATATATATAGATAGATAGATAGATAGATATAGATATATGTGTGTGTGATTGTGTGTATATATATATATATATATACATATATATTTATATTATGGACACACATACATACACAATTATATATATAAATGTGAGTCACTTATATATGTGGATATATATACATATGTGTATATAGTCAGAAAACTGGAAAGAAAAGAAGTGAGTACTTAAGCTAAGTACTTCACAAAGCATTAAATAATCTGGAATTTATAAATATACTCTAATGCATTTAGGAAAAGTAAAAAGAACTAAGCAATGTACATACTTCTCATTGAGAAGACATGGCCCCAACTCATCCTAAATGTCAAATGCAAAAAAAGTTCAAATATGTGGCTAAAAGAATAGTCCAGATTTGTTTCTGAGACAAAAAAGTCACCATTTATCTAAATGTCTAGGCACTGAAGGTTTACTAAACAACAGAAAATACTAAATAACTAAGAATATGGTCTCTTATTCTTTGAATGACACTCTTCTTTCATTGCAAATAAAATGAAATTAATTTTGGAATATGAATATAGAATATGGAACACTTTTCCTGAATATTATTTTATTTGAAAAACAGTTTACAAAATAATAATTAAAACACATATGGAAGATGTGGGGTACCCACTATACTCAAAAATAAGGCATCATGGCCAGGCAGTGGTGGTGCACTCCTTTAATCCCAGCACTTGGGAGGCAGAGGCAGGTGGATTTCTGAGTTCGAGGCCAGCCTGGTCTACAGAGTGAGTTCCAGGACAGCCAGGACTACACAGAGAAACCCTGTCTTGGAAAACAAACAAACAAACAAACAAACAAATAAATAAATAAGTAAATAAGGCATCATTTGTAAATAAAAATAGATAGATGCATAGATAAATAACAGAAAGAAATGCCAAGAAATGACAATAAACAATATTACTAGTTAAGATAGTTTGATTTTCAAGTGATGGAATAGTTTATTCTGTGACTATTATGCTTCACTGTCTACTTGACAAGATTTAAAATCACCATAGGGTGATTGGAGAGATAGCTCAGGCATTGAGGGCTAGGCTCACAATCAAAAATATAGAGTCACTGTAAAAACATACCTCTGATGGTTTCTTGGAGTCTGTTTTCAGAAAGGCTTAGAGAGCAGGGAGGACACACCCTGAATGTCAATGGAATCCCATGGGCTGGAGTCCTGGTCTAAATAAAAGGGGGTGAGTGATCTGAGCACCAGCATTCGTCTCTCTCTGCTTCCCGACTGCAGACCCCGTGAGCAGCTGCCTGGTGCTTCTACAGCTGTGTCTGCCCCACCATAATGGACTGCACGCACGCCCTCCCACTCCCTCCCACTCCCACTCCCACTCCCACTCCCACTCCCACTCCCACTCCCACTCCCACTCCCACGCTGACCTAGCATAAACCCCTCTGCCTTAAGTTGCTTTGCTGAGGCATTTTGTCAGTCATCAGAAACTTAATTAACGCAACTATCCAATTTTTCTACAATTAGTTTACAGTTCTTTTTATAATGAGGAAAGCTAAAGATATTACATTAGTTCTTAGTTTCTTTGATTTTTGAATGCTGTAGCAGCCAAGGTATCTTTGGGTATAAAATAGTGGAATTTTTTTTTTTAACTTATGTGTGTATTTTCATCAAAATGATTTTATACCAAACTTTTATATCAAATTTTATTTTATAGCAAATTATATCTTATACAAAAAATATATTTTACACTAAAATGAGGGTTCCCTTTTAAACTGAAAGTATGTATTTTAAATACACATACATTGGGGTACAAAAAGGAAACAAGAATGTGATTTAATTCTATTTACTTAAAATATGTTTTTAAATGTTAACAAATTCAGATAAATTGAAATCATGTAACTTTTCTCATCATAACACAATAAAAGTTAAAAAAACAAAAAAACAAAACAAAAGAAAATACCATCCTGAGTGAGGTAACCCAGTTTCCAAAGAAGACATGCAGTATGCATCTACTGGTAAGTGGATACTAGCCCAAAAGTTGGGAATATCCAAGATACAATTCACAGACCACATGAAGCTCAAGAAGGAAGACCAAAGGGTGGATGCTTCAGTGCTTCTTAGAAGGGGGAACAAAATACACACAGGAGGAAATATGGAGACAAAGTGTGGAGCAGAGACTGAAGGAAAGACCATCCAAAGACTGCCCCACCTGGGGTTCCATCCCTTATACAGTCATCAAACTTGGATTCTATTGTGAATGCTGGGAAGTGTTTGCTGATGGGAGCCTGATATGGCTGTCTCCTGAATAGTTCTGCCAGAGCCTGACAAATACAGAGGTGGATGCTCACAGCCACTGGGGTCCCGGATGGAGGAGTTGGAGAAAGGTCTGAAGGAGCTGAGGGGGTTTGCAGCCCCATGGGGGGAGAGCAACAGTGTCAACTGGCCAGACCCCCTGGAGTTCCCAGGGACTGGACCACCAACCAAAGAGTACACATGGAGGGACCCATGGCTCCAGTTGCATATGTGGCAGAGGATGACCTTGTTGGACAACTGTGGGAGGAGAGGCCCTTGAGCCTAAGGGTGTTCCATGCTCCAGTGTAGGGGAATGCCAGGGCGGGAAGATGGGAGTGGGTGGGTGGTTAGGGGAGCACCCTCATAGAGGCAGGGGGAGAGGGGATGGAGTAAGGGGTTTTCACAGGGAAGACCTGAAAAGGGGCTAACATTTGAAATGTAAATAAAGAAAATATCCAATAAAAGAAAATAAATAAATAAATAAATACACATACATAATTGTCTTATGAGACAAATATTAGGGTTTTTGATGGAAATACTTCAGGTATCTTCTTTGCAATTTGCTATACATTTTGGGTTACCAGTCTTATAAATACTAGATGTTTTTTTATAGTAACAGAAAACTGTTTTTGGCCTCCTCTTCTGGCTTTACAATGTATGTGTGTTTGCTAAAAAAAAAAAAAAAAAAAAAAAAATCCCTCTAAAAGCTCATTGATCCAAAGTTAACCTTTCAGTCATATCTTCTTACTTACGTCAGCCTACTGCAGTAGAGCACATTCCTCAGTACCTGCATCAGTACTGGGAGCTCACTAAGGTCAGAGGGGGGACCGCGACTTGCCCAGTAGCTGTGGTGAGAGCCATGAGCTTAAGTGTATTGATCCCTTAGTATCTCAAGGAATAACTTCATATGAAAGTCTCCCAAGGATTGTTCAGCTCCCACATATGATCTGATATGAGATCTGGATGCATCCAGAAAAGGATAGTGCCCTCCAATTCACTCAGAAGTGTGCTTAAGGAACCAGCGTGTGCTAGGGAGGACGGCATGCCACGGCAGGGAGGAGAGTAGACATTCACAGTCTCCCCATAACTACTTTTGTTTCCTGATGAGCCCTAACCCTTTTCTCCGGCTCTTCACCCGTGTTGGACTGTTTCTCGCAGTGACTAAGTTGTCATAACTGGATTGTTCACCTACCTGTGAAGGAGGAGCTATGAAAAGGAAGAAGAAAGTTTCCATGCATGGCATTGCCATGGCCTTCCTAGCCCATCCCTGAGAGGCACGAAGAAATGAAGGCTAGTGTTCTGACACAGAAACCTGGGACATCTTCTAAATCCTAGTTAAAAATCTCACATACCCCCTGTCTTAGTCAGGGTTTCTATTCCTGCACAAACATCATGACCAAGAAGCAAGCTGGGGAGGAAAGGGTTTATTCAGCTTACTTCCACATTGCTGTTCATCACCACAGGAAGTCAGGACTGGAACTCAAGCAGGTCAGGAAGCAGGAGCTGAGGCAGAGGCCATGGAGGGATGTTTCTTACTGTCTTGCTTCCCACAGTCCTTGCTTCTTGGTCATGATGTTTGTGCAGGAATAGAAACCCTGACCAAGACACCCCCTCTCGGAACTCTTTCGAAACAAGGTTCAGAACTGGGGGCTGGAGAAGTGGCTCAGTGAGTAAGACCACTTGCATGGACCCAGGTTTGGTTCCTAGTACCTATGAGGCAGCTAACAACCATTCATGTGTGTGTGTGTGTGTGTGTGTGTGTGTGTGTGTGTGTGTGTATGTATGTGTGTGTACTTGTATGCATATATATATGCATATTCTATGCAAGCAAAAACAGTCACATACATAAAATAAAATAAATAAATCTTTAAAAAAGAACTCCAAATTACAGAGTGGTTCTCTACCTTTCTGTGCTTTTGATGGTAAAATTGAAGGTTTAATTGAATTTAATCCCAGTTAATGGATTAAAAGCTTCCAAACAAAACCCAAAATAGGTCAACTACAGAGACATGACCAGTACAACATAAACATCACTGTTATTCTCCTTTCCCTTTGACAAGTATACCTAAGCAGCTTAGAAACTGTCTCCTAGGAAGAGCTTGGAGAAGTTAAGAACTCATAAGCCCAGTCCACATCCAGGGTCAATTAAACCTGAATTTTGGGTGCGAGTCATGACCCAGCTGTCCACACTTTAAGAATTTCCCTGGTAAGGCTTGGAAGGAGGAAAGGAAGGGGGTAAATAACAGGATTGTATTATAATAGAAAAAAATTATTTAAAAAAAAAAAGACTCCCCAGCTGATTCCCTCAAACAAGCATTACAAGAGAGCTTTGTCCATGTTATAACAAATCTTCCCCTAGCCAGCTGCTTTAGCTGAAGTATCTGCCAGGGTCTTTTTTTTTTTTTTTTTTCTTACCAGAAGCTGTATCCACCTCTACTGTCATCAGAATGGCCTAGTCAACACCCAGTGATGGTTACCATGATATCTAAGGAGGCTGAGTCTGGTCTCTGTAAGACTTTGTACTTGACATACTTGGATCCACCCCATGATTAAGTTATGTTTGTGACTCTGGAACCAAGTAGCTGAAAGAAACAACTTAAGAGGGGGAGAGTTTACTTGGTTCACAGTTCTTGGACACAGAGAGTCTTGGTCCATCATAGTGAGAAAACATGGTTCATCAATTTGTGGCTGCAGGAATATATGTAAGAGGCTGGGCACTGGGAAGCAGGCCAAGGAGCAGAGGAAGCTAGGCATTTTGGATCTGTGATCTGTGTTTGCCAGCTAGGCCTCACTTCCCAAAGACCCATAACCTCGTAAAATATCATCACTGTCTGAGAAACAGGCATTTGAAACAGGACTCTACGGGGGACATTTCAAGTTTAAACCAGAGACAGGCAAGTGTACAGTGCTTAGAAGAGCTGATGGTCACTGTCTCTTAAAGGGACAGAGGGCAGGATGAATGCTTTAGGGACCAAAAGAAAGAAGACTCAATTAATTGGCTGGCTGAGTTAGGGTTACTACTGATGCAATGAAATATTATGACCAAGACAACTTGGGGAAGAAAGGGTTTATTTCACTTAGTTTATCATCAAAAGCAGTGAGGTCAGGTCAGAAACCTGAAGGCAGGAGCTGATGCAAAAGACATGAAAGAATGCCACTTAATGACTTGCTTCCCATGGCTTACTCAGCCTATTTTCTTATAGAGCCCAGAACTCCCAGCTTAAGGGTGGCCCTCTCACAATGGGCTGAGCCCACTCATCAATCACTAATTAAGAAAATGCCTTACAGCCGAGACATATGGAGGCATTTTCTTAATTGGAGCACCCTCCTCACTGATATCTCTAGCTTATGTCAAGGTGACATAAAATCAAACAGCACCCTGGCTATATGATTCAAGGGGAGATGTATCTATTGGGAATTGTTAAAGTAGTATTGTTTGGTTCCTCGGTCAGCCTCTTTCTGGTATATAATCATAACATTTGCAGACGCTTGCCATGACATAATCTTAGAGCATCCTAGAAGGGGCCTGAGCTGTGTATCTAGGCTGGGAAAGGTCACTGTTAAACTGTCATCTGCCAACAAGGAGGCAGTTTATCCTTGGACTTCAAGAACATAAACCCAACTTGTACCAAAATCCATGACATTCCTCAGTTGCAATTTGTTGGAACACCTGTGCCGAACTGTCTGCCACTCTGAAGCAGAGACCTAATCATTGATTCACCAGGCTTGGAAGAACACAACTCAAACCTAAGTCCTAAGGTGTGGACTCTAAAAAAATCCTGCTTGAAGTGTTCCTAAATCCTCTTTACCTGTTTTTGTGATGTAGGTTTGTCGTTTACTCCCTATCAGAGCTGAGAAAAGCGAAATGCTTTTTCCCATGCTACTGGACATACGACAGATTCAGGATCTTGATGGAGAGCTGTTTGAGATTCCAATGTTAATTTTCTTCATGAGAAATAAGACCTTGGATCACTTTAGCCAGAAGAAGCAGCTTGGTACACACAGTGGGTAAGCAGCTAGTGTGATACCAACTCGTCTTGCTTTGGACTGAGACTTGAAGAACTCTTTCTGAGTTACTGTGAGAGGGAGGGAGAAAGCAGAGCTCCCAGAGGTCTTGCACCAGTGACAAGTTAAATGCCTCTCTTTGGAAGTGACTGAGAGAAATGTTATGCTAATGTTCACTACCCCTGTGGGAACTTCCCCCAAAGATTCCCAGAATAGAGCAGCTTATATATCCTAATTAAAATCATTCCCCAGTCTCAACAAGGACAGAGTATGACTAAACCCACAATCTAATGAAATAAGCAAGTCCAATTTTAATAAACATTATAAATTTCATCCCTCCTATTCATGCTTGGCTTCTCAACAGACAAATCAGTTTAAAGGTCTAGGACTAAGTGTCTATGATTTCAGTTGAATTGGAGATTCAGTGTTTTTTCTCTCTAACAATATTATCAAATTAATCTGATTGTTTAAGATTTCAATCAACTGGCTTCTCCTACCTGTAATTAACTAGCAGCTCCCCCACCCTACCTCTCAAAAAAACCTCCGTTGACATAGTATCTGAATCTGACCTTCTCCTGATTCTTCCCAGCTGGAGAAGTCGCCTCTTTTGCCCAGCAGCTCTCATACCCGGCTGCACACTAGAATCAGCTGGGGAGCTGTTTTATTTAATATGTCACAGCTGGCCCCATCCAAATGAATTAAACCAGTATCCTGAGCTGGGACCAGACAATGGTAGTTTTTAAATTTCTCCAGGTGAGTTAGAGCCTAACCAAGGTTGAAAATCTTTCTTTCTCCCATGCTTTCTTGACTCTTCTGCCCAGGCACTGCTACTGTGCAGTATCCCACATTATCCTCTTACAGTGCTTTTCATCCCCACTCCCTCTCACCCCCACTTCCCACAGTAGACTATGCTCCCCCCTTTATGTAGCCAAACAGAAGAGAGAAACAGATCAGAATGAGGCTTTTAATTCCTCGCCTCTCAACTGTGATATCAAAGACCTAGCAGCCTTAAAGTCACTCATGTGCTCCCTGGCATCCTTTAGTCCAATCATCCAGAATCTGTGCTTAACAGAAACTCTGCAGTTTGAGAAGCACTATTCTAATAAAGCCCTCATCTTCAACGCAGGGACACCCAGAAGCACTTCCTTGGTGTAAACCCTGTTTCCCTAAGGTATGTATGAACTCTACAAAATCCTGCTTTAAATGTTTCTCTTCATTATCATCATCCTCTCTCTTTCTCTGTCTCTCTCTCTCTCTTCACACACACACACACACACACACACACACAGAGACAGACAGACACACACACACACACACACACACACACACTCACACCTGCATTTGGATTTTTGAGACAGGGTCTCACTGTGAGTCATTGGCTGTCCTGAAATTTGCTACATAACTCAGGCTGGCCTCAAACTCACAGAGATCTACCTGCCTCTGCCTCCAAAGTGCTGCGATTAAAGGTATCAACCACCGCTCTCAGTTGCTTAGGTGTTTCTTCATGCTTGATACCAATTTTGTGAGGCAGGTTTGTTATTACTCTCTGTTGAAAGAAAGTAAGGCTGAGAAAAGTGAAGTGGCTTGTCCGTGCTAGTTTACTTCAGGATATGAGAGAGATCTGATGCACACAGTAGGCAAGCAGCCGGCGTGATATCAGCTCTTCTTGCTTTGCACTGAAACTTCAAGGACTTTTTCTGAGTTACTGTGAGAGGGGATGGGAGGGTGAGGGAAATGAGAAGGGGTCCCCAGAGGTCTTGCTCCAGTGGCAAACTAAACATCTCATTTTGGAAACGACCAGGAAAAATGTCATGCTAAATGTTCATGGCCCCTGTAGGAATGGCCCCCAGAGAGTGCTGTCTGACTGCTCAGTGGCTCCTGGACATGAACTCACTTCCTCTCCAGCACAGACTCTCATCTCCTGGGTATGAAACTTCTGGTTTTGTTTTCATGTGCGCTTCTTCCACACCATACATAAATCATCAAACCAGATGCCCCGTCTCTGTCATGTACAGGGCACATGCAATTTAAAGGGGTTGTTTAAAAAAAAAAAATCATAGAACTTGATTTTGAAAACACCCAACTTTCATTTGTAGCTCACAATTGGGGTTAGTAGGCCAACTGCCCAGTGTCTACTTTGCCAATTAATTGAAATAATCAGTGTCATGAGCTAAGTTGGAAATGAGACCCAAATGGTGGCTCCTGGCATTCCTTGGGCTTGTAAAACGGATGAGTAGTAGACTGGATTGTTATTTCTTCATAGAAGTGGTTGTAAGGAATTGGGCCTGTATAGTTAGGGCAGGCTTCTGGTTTCTCCAGGACAACTAAATTCTACAGAACTACCAAAAGAATGGTTTGGTTTTATGTCTGTAACAATGGTGCAGGTGGAGAAGGGGTAGGAGGTGGTGGAGAGAGGGTGGGAGGAAATGAGGAGATAGGAGGTAGTGCTCAGCTCTACCCAGACACCTGGGTCTGTGACTTACTGATGGTTGTGTCTGCATCACCCATGACTTCAGTGTCCAATATGGTAATCACTGGTCACATGTGACTGTTCAGTTACATGAACTAACAGTAAGAGTTTACTTTCTCTATCATATTAGCCACATGTAACTAAGTGTTACTGGACAATGCAGAATGGAGGTTTTCCATTATTCTAGAAAGTTCTGTTAGATTGCTCGCTCTGACTACTACTCTCCACTGGATAATATGAACCTAACAAGAAAGAGGCAAGAAAGAGGAGATGGTGGAAGGTTATCAAGGAATATCAAACTTATTTCACCACTAATGCTATTTTCAAAAACTTGAGCCGTGGCTTGTGTTACTGGAGGAGAAGTAACACAATCTGTGCTTAGGAAACCTAAGCATGGGCTTGGCATCGCTACCACAGTGGCCTGAGCAGAAGTGTGATGCTGTTTCAGACTCCCCACCACATGCCTAATAGTACTAGCCAAGTTTCTAAGGGACAGTAACTCATCCTAGTATGTGGTGTTGCATGTATTTCTGGGAACTGACCACAACACTTTGAGTCTGTTATACACGGACTGTACCACTGACCTACATCCCAAGTCCTCTTACCTCATTCTCAATTGAGCCTCATGGATAGAGAAAACAACGAATCCAAATATTAAAAGATGTTAGCCATTAGGTACAGGGGAATGCCTAATGAATGGTTGACAACTTTACTTGACAGAAAAAAAAAAGGCATATTAGACTTCTCATCACTGGGGGTGGGGTCTTATAGAAAAGCTATTTTGTTTGTATGTTCTAAGACAAGCGACGACAAGCCTTTTTTGTAAAGGGCCCGATTAAGAAATATTTTAGGTCATGTGGGTCACAGAGCTTTTTACCACAACTCAGCCATCACTGTAAAATGCGCCAATGCTTCACTGAAGCTTTACAGAACAGGTGGTGGGTTGAGTTTGCTCCTGGGTACAACTGCTCTAAGCTGTTCCCCAGATCTCTTCCCTTCTACCCTGATTCATCTTGGTCATCAAATTGACTGGAGTAAGAGCTGTCTAGGGGATTGGTAAAGTTCACTCCTGCCTGTGGCTGAGGGCTTTTCTACAGAGGACTGACATATGGAATAGCCACTGAGGGGGTAAGACCTTCCTGGAATGTGGGCAGCACCTCCCATTTACAGCGGTGACCTGATTGGAGTAAAATGGACAGAGAGAAACCCAGCCTGCTGGATGCATTCTTCCAGAGAACATCTATGGCTGCCGCCATAGCTTTTGCTTTCCTGTATCCTTTCTGTGGGGATGCATTACAGAAAGTCTCCATGGACCATCCAGCCTGTCAGCCTTGAGTTGGGACTCCATCACTGGTCCTCTTTTTCTGAGGCTTTTGTCCTGGGCTAAGAAATTGCTGGGCTCTCTATCTCTCTGGTGTGCACACCCCATTGTAACAGGATTCTCTAATCTCCAGTCATGAACTCCAATCTAGTAAATCCCCTGTACACATGTATAAATAAATATCTACATACATATTATTGGTTATGTTCCTCTAGAGAACCCTAACAATACACTTTCCTGGCAAAATTATGCTTCTCTTCTTATTCCCTACAGAAAAGAGTGGTAAGTGTAAAAATGAAAATATTGGGGGTACATATAGAATTAGCTTTTTCACTGGGCAAAAACACTCTACTTGAGTTAATTAAACTTAATTCTCATGACACTTTGAGTTTGATTTTATGGTTCCAGAAGGGGAAGCTGAGGTGATGTGGGGTGACAAGGTGTCACACAGCAGACTGAGCTGGGATCAAAGGCCAACTTTAGTTCATGAGCAAAACTGGATCCAGAGTGCAGTGGTATATATTTCATTCTGAGCCAGTGGTGCACAAAACACCACTGTTTAATATTCCCCAACATGGTAATCAGGGAGGAACTCAGCCGGAGATATTCCCAGAGGGTGGAAACAAGAGCAAGGGCTGAAAGAGAAATTACATAGACAGTAGCTTGGAGTAGATGGCTTTTGTCTGAAACACCTGTGTGTTAAAATGGCTTGAGGAGGCCATACACTGTGGAGCAGCCAGTGGGCTCTGGGGGCAGCCAGAGAAGTCAATATTAGGATGAGCAGGAAGGCTTATTAATTTGCTAGGCAGTCACTTTTAGCCCTCTCTTGTCTTATTCAATAAAGGGAAATCTGTCTTTGACATCGACTTCACTTCTCTTTAGTTCCTGTCTCTTAAGAAAAAAAAAAAATCACAAAATCAGGATGCTGCATATAGAAAAACAGGCCCCACTGGAATAGAAGAGCAGGGGCCAGATTTTGTTTGTTAAGCATTTTGTGGATTTTCCTTTGTTGTAGGAAGTGTGGGTGTTAGGGATGGTGGAGAAGGAGCCAGGATGAAGAAGAAGTAGTAGGTGAAAGATTGATCCCCTGTGTTGCTGAGAGCAAATGCAGATGAGAGAGAATGAAGTAAACTGGCCTGTGGGCTGCTCTTAGAGAGAGCTGGGGTGAGCCAGTGGATGAGATGCTCTGGGAGTCTCAGGAAGGAAAGGCAAAATGACCTTGAGAAATTCTATAAAGGTTACAAGTTGGATGCTGCACATCATTCTTCTGAAGCTGGATGTCAAGTTTCCATTACAATTACTTGTGTTCTGGAAGAGACGACTTAACACAGACATTAGACCATACTGGGAATGTACTAGCAAAGTGGCCCCATGTATTCAATCCTGGGGATCTGATCTCATGGGCTTCTGCACACATACATTAAGGCACCTTCAAATATACATTGATAAACTAAATAAATAGAACTTTAAAGTATCTCTGAGAACAACAGGGAGAGGAAGCCAATAGGCACCATTCAATGGTCTGAGCTTCAGTTTCAATTCCAGGTTCCTGCCTTGAGTTCTGACCTTAGCTTCCCTCCATAATAGAGTGTAAGCTATAAGATGAAATACACTCTTTCCACCAAGAGTTGCTCTTGGTCACGGTGTTTATCACAGGAACATAACCCCAAATTAGGACAACACATATTCAGTAACTGCCTATTTGGATGTTAAGTGGAGAAAGCATGGATGGTGGAGAAATGTTTCTTCATGCATAGAATTCCAACCCAGGTCCATTCTAGTTCTGTGATGTCATGGGGTTCTGACCTTTATAATAGCTCTGCAGGGGGTGCTGAGGTTTTATGAACTCAAGATGCCTAGCGCTGGAGACTGGAGGAGCCCTGACAGCAAACTCCTCATGAGCCTCTCCTTTGTAGAACAATACATTGTAGAGTCATTTAACCAATCAAAGCCTTCTCTAAAAAAGAGTGTGTGCCTAAAGGATGCCTCAAATAAAGAGAAAGAGAAAAAATAAACTCACCATGAAGCAACATCTTGCCTCTTTTTGGGTCACCTTGGATGATATTTTGGACACACTAAACTAGTCCATTTGTTTATTTTTATCACTCTATTTCCAGATCTATTCAATAGTACCTGTTCTCCAAATTCACTCTCTAACACCTTTAATGGGAACTGAAAGCCATAGAAAAAGAGAAGAGAGAAGAGGGTCTTAGACCACGCACACACACACACACACCTAGAGCACAGGTAATGGTGCTGAGAATTATATTGGGAAACTGTAAGTTAAACTTTTTAGAAATTGTGTATTTGTGTGTGAGTGCGTGTGTGTGTGTGTGTGTGTGTGTGTGTGTGTGTGTATGTATGCAAATGCAAAAGCGTGGGTGGTCAACCTAGGGTGTTGGTGTTGGTCTTTCACCTTGCTTGAGACATGGTCTTGCCAATGTGTACACCAGGCTAGTTGGACAGGGATTGTCTTGTCTTGGTGTTCTGTAAAAGCACTAGCAGGACCCGCATGTCCTATTGTGTCTGGCTTTATGTGGTGTGGTGGTTTGAAAGGGAATGGGGCCCCATAAACTTATGTGTTTGAATGTTTGGTTCCCAGTTAGTAGACTCTTAGAAAAGGAGTTAGGGTGTGGTATTGTTAGAGGAGGTGTGTCATTGTGGGTGGGCTTTGAGGTTTCAAAAGCCCATGCCAGGCCCAGTCTTGCTTTCTCTGCTTCCAAATTGCAGACCAGGTAAGCTCTTAGCTACTCCTCTGGTACCATGCTTGCCTGCCTGCCATAATTATTATGGACTCAGCCTCTGAAACTATAAGCAAGTCCCTAATTAAATGCTTTCTTTTATAAGTTGCCTTGGTCGTGGTGTCTCTTCACAGCCATCAAACAGTAAGACACAAGGGTTTCAGGGGACTTGAAGTTGGGTCTTCAAGCTTTGGCATACAGTTTTCCCACTGAGAGGACTCTCCAGCCCATTGCCATCCTGATGAGAGTAAAGAAGTTCTTGTGACAGATACTAAAGTGAAGGACATTCTCTACATATCTTTATTTCAATATTCCCCTTGTTGCAAGAGTTTAAAACAAAGAAAAACAGAAGAAAAATTTAAAGTATGTAATTTTACTGAGAAATCAGTAACTTAAAATATTTTGGAGTACATTATTTAGATGAATACATAAATATGAAGATAAACATACACATAATAAGCTTCCTAAAAGCTTAGAACAAAACAGCACGTATTTCCTTGTAAAATGCTTTTGTTTTTCTTCATTTATCATGCATATTTTCTCACATCACCAACATTTTTCTACAGCAATTTCCAAAGTACGTATAAAATCCTATTATACCCATATCCTTGAGATTATTTCCAATGTCTGATGTGATGGATAATGCCACTTGTTTACATACATGTTATTTTAAGTCAAAGCAGGTGCATAGAAACAAGGATCCTAAATAAAACAAGGCCTTACTAACTGTAAGCCCCCACTTCATGTGTTCTAGCATGTGAGTGCCAAGTGGGAAACCATGGCACTCCTCAGCATGTGCTGAATGCTGGGTCAGCCTTTCTGGGTGTCAGGAGATAAATACATACCCCTCCGGTTCTCCAACATCCTATTCCGCACTCTGTCTCCAGGAGGCCAGAGACCTCTCTCAGCCACTCCAATACTAACAATGATGTTACAGTGAAATCAATGAAACAGGAAATGGATGGCTTCTGTTGTGGATTGAATTGTGTCTCCCAATTCATATCTTAAAGTCCTAGTCCATAATATCTCAGGATGTTATGGCTTGAGTGTGAAATGTCCTGAGTGGGCTCATGTGCCTGAACATTCAGTCCCCACTTGTTTGCGCTATTTTTGAGAAGCTGTGGAACCTGTAGGAAGTGGGGCCTTACTAGAGGAAGTGGGGTGTTGGATGGTCATATGACTTTATAGGCTGGTGCTGTTTCCAAATAGAGCCTTCTCTGTTTCCTGATCCACAGTTTTAAACAACCACACGCTCCTGTCACCGAAGCTACGAGCAGATCTATCTGCCATGCCCTACCCACCATGATTGATAGGCTGCACCCTCAAATCACTTTGCCTTAACTTGCCTCTGTTGAGTATTTTGTCATGAATGCATATTAAAGTAACTAATAAGTCTTTATTTGATAATAAGATCTTTGAAGAGGTAAGCTAAAATGAAGTCTTGGGGGTGATCCTAATCTACGAGGGCTGGTGTCCTTCTATGAAGGAGAGGAACACAGACATGGGGTATATAAAACCTCAGTCAGCATCCCCTGCAGAAAGGTCAGAGCTCCCCAGCATCACAGAACTAAAGGGTTGGGATTCTGTGCATGAAAGACCCTTTCTACACAGCTCATGCTTTCTTGCCTTAACGTCCCAATAGGCGGTTACTGACCATGTGTTATACTAGTTTGGTTTCTTGTTGCTGTGATTAAACCCTGGTAATCAAAAGCAACTCTTGGTGGAAAGGATCTAATTCATCTTACAGCCTTTGCTCCACCATTGTGGGAAGCTAAGACAGCAACTCAGAGCAGAGACTGGAGCATAGACTATGGAGGACTGCAACTATTGGCTTGCATTCTCTGTTTGCTCAAATACCTTTAAATTATTTCATTTTTATTTTTAAAGAAACTGGGTATGCCTGTTACCCAGTGGCCTATACAAGCTTATGTCTATTTCTCATGAATCATCATGAACTATATAACTTCTTCACAAAATAGTTGCACACACATACACACACACACACACACACTCATGTATGGGGCAGGGACATGCCCTATGTATATGTTTCTTTTAATTTGTTTATTTTTATGTGCACTAGTATTTTGCCTGCATGTGTGTCTGTCTGTATGAGGGTTTCAGATCTTGAGGGTGTCAGATCTTAGAGTTACAGACAGTTATAAGCTGCCATGTGGGTGCTGGGATTTGAACCTGGATCCTCTGGAAAAGCAATCAGTGCTCTTAACCTCTGAACCATCATCTCTCCAGCCCCCTGTGTGTGTTTCTTTTTTTTTTTTTAATATTTTATATTGCTGTATTTATTTATTTATTATAAGTAAGTGCACCATTGCTGTCTTTAGACACACCAGAAGAGGGCATCAGACCTCATTACAGGTGGTTGTGAGCCACCATGTGGTTGCTGGGATTTTAACTCAGGACCTTTGGAAGAGCAGTCAGTGCTCTTACCTGCTGAGCCATCTCTCCAGCCCCTGTGTGTGTTTCTTGAGTTACCTGTGGCATCATGATTTCAGCACTGTTGCTTTTACAAAATTAACCTTAACCTTGGACACATGCCTTTGGTGTCATGTTCAACAAAACCAATATAAGCACCCTGGAGTCCCATAAACTCTAGAAATGAAGACAGTCCTCTTATTGTGACTTCTAATTTTACATATGAGGTCATACAACCAATTTATGGCCTTAAATTTTAGCTTGGGAAAGTAACTGAGAAGCCACATAGTGTAGGCAAGATGAGTAGTGCATGCCTTTAAGCCCAACCCTTGGGAGACAGAAGCAGCTGGATCTCTGTGAGTTCAAGCCCGGCGTGGTCTACATAGTAAGTTCCCAGCCAGCCAGGGCTGCATAGTGGCACTCTGTCTCACTCCCCTCAAAACACACACACACACACACACACACACACACACACACACACACACCCTAGTTAATCTTTTTAAAAGCCTTCATATTGTTAGACACCTGAGATTAACAAAATATTTTCATTATTGTATTTACTTTTGCTAAAGACAAAACAACAAAACCAACAAGAACCTTGAACATCTAATGATCAAGTTGATTTTCTTTCTTTCCCTTTTTGCAGTCTCCAAGTATTATTAGACCACCCTGAGGCATTCCTGAAACAGGTTTACCTCCACCCAGCCCAGTGAACCTCAGCCTTGTCTTAGATCAGTTGCTAGGTAACTGAGGAAGATTTATGCACATCTATTGTTAATTTTGAAGACAGTTTTCAGCTCTGCCATAAACAGCACTGGAAGCAGACACCACACTTTCACTGAGACACTCCTCTGTATTTCCCTGAGGTGGGGTATTTCAGGGTACCTCTCCCAAGGTCTAAAATATGCCTGTAACAAAAGATTATGTGTGTGAATTTACAGCTGTCTGCAAAAACAGTTCAGCACATTTGAGAGTTTCCCCTTGTACTTGGCCTGCATGAAATTTAATATTGTGTTTTCTCTCCCTCATTCTTCCACTAGAAACAAAATTCAGTCCTTTTTTATTATTATTCCAGAAGCATCTTCAAAAATTGTTTCTCAAGTCAGTGGCTTCATTACCATCTTAAAATCATTTTTAGGGATAAACACCCTTAATATTACTGTAGGCCACATGTGTGTTTTTTATTGCCACTGCCTAGGTAAAGTAATAAGAAGGCCAAGTACATCATTTTTCCCCTTTTGCTTTTCTACCTTCAGTTCTTGTCCTCTATTCATCCCCCTTGTTCTCTCTCAAATTAATCATGTTATCTATTTCTTTAATTACACACACACACACCCTGCTCAGTCTGAATAATGTTGCTTCTATACATGATTTCAGCACTGACCACTGGATATTTTATAACCAGTTGTTGAGGTGTTCCCTGGGGAAAGAATATTTTTCTTACTTTAGCATCTCTTAGTTGCCTATAGATCTTTGTGTAGGGTTGGAGTGCCATGAGATTTCCCTTCCATATCAACATGTCCCTTAGTGTCATCCTTGTTCTGGTTTTATTTAGGCAGCCATGCTGGTGAAACTTCAAGGGTATTTCTCTAACATTTCTAGGAGATAAAATCACACAGCAATCTTACTGTTTCTTAGGCATCTACATTCTTTCAGCCCTTTCTTCCACTACAACCCCTGCGTCTTAGGTGCAAGAATTATGTTGTAGATACATCTATCAGTTAGGCCTAGGCACCATGCAGTCACTTCTTTCTGTATTTGGATTGCTCTGTGCCTATTTCAAGGAGATGTCTATTTGGTGTGTAGAAAGACCTATACTTATCTGTGAGTATAATGATTTAGGATGTAGTTAGGAATTATGCTGGTTCAAGAAAGTGATAAGAGTAGGTTCATCAAGATCCATGACTTCATGAGCCCTAGGGATTTGGCTGGGTTTCTAGTGCCAGGTATGATTTCCAGCCTGTTGAGGAGGCCTTACATTCCGTTGGAGAGCTGTTGGTTACCACAAAGGTATGCATGTCACTGTTGCATCCTTAGAATAGCATGGCACACTGGCACTGGTCACTGTTTTAGTTCGTAGGTATTATAGCTGGGTATGGCTACTGGTTGCTTTCCTCACTTGGCAGCTTACATGGATGGCACCTTCTGATATCACGAAAGTTAGCCTTCAGGGAAGCAGCTTTTAGGTCAAATCTAGCTCAGATAGGAGGCACACTGTTTTGTTTTTTTATAATGGGCTCCCAAGTTCAACTTTTACAGAGTGACCATAGTTATACTGACCCTGTACATACAAAAAGTAAGTCCTGCTGCTCTGGGCTTCCAGGAGCATCCAGTCACTAGATTGTGACTGCACTTCTGTTCAAAGCTTTGTTCCTGGCGTCCTTCCTTCTGGCATAGATGGCTTCCTGACTTCAGTAGTCTGACAGCTGGTGGCCTGGCTTGGCCTCTTCCTAGTTCATCTTCCACAGTGACCTCTCTGGAGAGAGGAACTGGAAAACTGCACATGACACGCCACTGCTTAAGATCAGCCACTGGTGATGCTGCATTTGGGTGCACGTTCCGAGGCCTCCCCCGTCTCTCCAGTTCCGTCTCAGGTCACTCTTGCCTCCTACTTTGTACCCCATGGAGCTATCTTTTTCTCTAATGTCCTGTACTCTGTTTCGTCATATGTCTAGGTGTTTGTTCACAGCCTCTTCTGCTTCAGATGCTTCTACTGTGCAGTTAGTTCAGCAATGAATGTCCAATGACTAAGCATTCTTCGATTCCTTTCCTATGTCACCTCTATCACATTAGATGCCCCTTCTTTGTGCTCCCAGAACAACCAATGGCTGTCTATCGACATGCCTGTAAATTTGCTTTGTAATTATCTGTTTATTTTTTTTTTCTGTCCCCTTTACTAAATGCTTGCAGTTTTACCAAATCAATGTCGATACATCTTTCCATTCCCATTAGTGTCCCAGTTCCCAGCATAATGCCTACCACCTCATGGGCACTCACTTTTTGGAGGAAGTAATAGACAAAGGGAACACGATTGTAAGAGGGGGATCAATAGCTCCATCAGCTTAATTCACAAATGAAGCAACCCAGATCCCAAGAGAGTCAATAATCCTAGAAACTCTGTTTAGCCGGGAGAGGCAGAACTTTAGCAGGGTAAGGATCCTCACAAATAACTGAACTCATCCTTTCCTGGAGTGGAGAGCTTCTGCTTGCTTATATGCCTGCTGAGAAGCTATTCAGAGTGTCTACGTAGACAGCCCTCCCTGGGGTTGCTCAGCCATACTGGCGTCTTGGGAGACCGTTCATTCCTTCTTGGGCGATGCTGAAACCAGTTTTCGGTGATTTACTTTTGTCTTCTGTTGTTAGACATTTCCTCTTGTCGGAGAAGAAACCTTAGACTTCCTACTCCCTGGATAAATCACCCTCAAATTGCTCCTGCCTCCTTCAATCACTAGTAAAAATGCAAAACTAACCATATTCTTGGCTAGAATATAGCACTTTCCGTGTACTATCTAATCCAAACCTCCCAAGGCACAAGTTAAGAAACACACCCACGATTACACACGGAGGAATCCACAGATCAGCCTTAGATACCGAAGAGTCCACCTCCAAGATCGTGGCCTTAACCACCTCACAGTCTTCCTGCTTGTCTGGATCCTTCTGTTATTCTACCGGCAGAATCCAAGCTCATTAAAGGCTCACGATTCTCCCCCCAACCCCAATCTCTTCCTCCTGTAATACCAGCTTCGTGGAGACCTAGCAGATAGCATCCTCTGAGGATTATTTTTAAAAATGAATTCCTTTCTCAGCTCTCCTCCCTCCCAAGCCCCATATGATGAACAAAAGTTGCCAGGTTGCTGGCTCCACACATGGTATGTTATTCACGGGCTGCTCTGCTGAGATGAGCCAACTCATTAGTTTCAAAGCTTCAGATTAATCTTACATTTCTGTTCCTGGAGGTGAAAGGTCATTTTTTTATCTCCTTAGCTTTATCCACCACCCAGGAGGAAATTGGATCTTTAAGCATGAGGGACCTTTCTTCCCACGAAGCAGCTGTTTGTGCTTCTCTTCTATGTTTTGAGAAAAAAAAAAAACGGATACAGAGAACTGGAACTGTGTTTTAAAAACCAGAAGAGCATCTTTTAATTAAGTAGAGATCTTGTAAATTGTGGGGCAGAAAAATGAAGATGAGGCTAGTGCAAGTAGTGTTGAGAACTCTAGAAACAAAATGAATGCTTGTGGCAGGATGAAGTTGGTAAGATTTAGAAAGTGAAAGCCTCGCTCCCCTCCCCCAGCTCAGAGCTTTGCACTCGCCCTCTGATGCCGCCTAGTGGTAAAATCTAATATGGCACCAGCCCGAGAGAAGAAATGATTATTCAAGCACCACCTCCCAAAGCACGGGTAGATTTGGGCCTGAGAGACAGCAGCTGGATGGTTAGCATTAGAAATCATAGGTACGATTGCTAACAAAAGGTAGACTCTTGTAAGGGACTCTGCTGCTGTGGAAGTGGTTCGTGTCCGTGAAACACTTTCCAACTTGGTCTCAGTTGCTTTCCAGACCATGAGAGGAGACAGCCCTAGAGAACAGCACATGATTCCCAGGTTGTGCTGCCCTAGTTAGATCGCCATTTCTCCTAGGTAGCCATGGCTGAATCAGAGTTGCACTGAGGAAGGAAGAAAGCTGCATTGAACTCTGCTCGCTTGGGCTCACAGCAGCTATTGTCTGGCCCTTAAGGCTGTAATCAGAGTGAACACACTGGCCACTGTTTATTTTCCCCACCGGGCTTTCTCCCAACATTTTCTCCCATCTCCACAGGGAGATTTGGCATTTAAAGAGACGGGGGGGGGGGGGGGGGGAGGGGAAAAGGGTTGGGTGAGTCCAGAGAGTAAAGAAAGCTTTATAACTGTAGATGTTTCTACATGGCAGATGCCCTAGAGGAAATATAAGATGTATTGGCGCATTGAGATAGATACAGTCAGAATGAGGCATAAAGTAACCTTGCAACATAGTGTCTACCAAAAATGCCCCATAAGGAAGCTGAGATGTCTCATTTGGTACATTGCTTCCTGCACAAGCAGGAGGACTTGAGTTCAGATTTCCAACAGCCATGTAAAAAGCCGGATTTGACAGTATGTGCTTATAATTCCAGTGCTAGAGGGATGGAGATAGGACAATCCTGGGGCTTGCTGGTCAGCCAGGCTAGCTGAATTGATAAGCTCCAGATTCAGTGAGAAACCGTCTCAAAAAGTAAGACCATGATGGAGGAGGATTCCAGAAGTCAACCCCCAGCCTCCAGTCTCCAAGTGCACCCCACCCCACCCACCCCACTCCCAAATAAAATAATAATGATAATGCCCACCGTTATCTTAGAACTGAATAGTGCTCCTTAAAAGACACCAACTACTAAATAAAGCAAAGACAAAAATGGGGATAGCAAAGTGGAATTTGGAGGAAGAAAGTAAACAAGGATATGCCAGCTTCGGATCACTTAGTTTAGCGCTATATTCAGAAGAGGGCTTAATGGCCACAGGAAGCAGGTCATGGAGCTATGTTTATCACTTGTCATGCCTCCAATTCAGGTCTGTTCTCCTTAAAGAACAAACATGGAGTGATAGTAGTGTACTAGAGACTAGAGATCCCTGTGTCCACTCAAATCTTGGGGGTGGCAAAGAAAGGATTGGGTTAATTGAGAGCCAACCATGAACTCAGCAGCTAGCCATTACTTTTCTCCTCTGGGTTGGGCTGTACTTGGAGGAAAGATGTTGCATTGCCAAGTAGAGCCCATTAGCCAGCCAAATCTACCTCGCAAGGGAGGACACTCAAGGTACAGACGTTCTGATTTTGATTACTGGAGTCACTACATGGTCTTGTGGTGATTAGCTCCTGACTCTTATTTATACTCTCTCTAGCTACATGGAGATAAGAAACGTCTAAGTCCTGGCTTCCTATAGATTAACTATGGATTTAATATTCTACAATCCATTCTGGGATGGTGAAGGAGAATAAGTCATTTTGCCTGCTCAGCATCCTTTATATTTCTTTCATTGCCAACACCATGATTTCTTCTTCACATTCAGCCCCACGGCTTTCTACAGGGTCCTTTCCTTTATTTACTAGCTGGGCACTAGCAGTGGGTTCATATGTGCCCAACTGAAATGGGACTATCCACAGGAAAGTCTCTTTTGACCATAGCAGATGGTGTGTGTTTATCAACTGTGATCAAATGATGACACATAACGTATCTTCTCATAATTCAGTATCATAGGACAGTATTTGTTATCACATTCACACGTCTCTAGGTATCCAGAGCTTCGATGCTTCTGGATGTGCACTTGTGGTTATGCGGGGCAGCTCATACTTCCCTTGCTTTCTACTGACCTAGTGGGCTAGGTGTGATGTAGGCTCATGGCCATCACAAACGTCGCAAACAAGCGAGCAACAAAAGGAAACAGAAGATTTCTCTTAAGACCTAGGCTAAAAGGTAGTACCTTGTGATTTAGAGCTATATCCCTTCAGCTTAACTAGATCATCAGACTCCCTACAACACCGGTAAGGTGCCAAATGTACTCTACCTCTGGTGAAAAGAAATTGCAAAGTCATAGGTAGAGAGCAAGCATTCAGGAAGGGGGACAGCTGAATTCAGTCATGCATACAACCAGTGTTAAGCTAGTTAGCTCTTTTACCACCTGATTAGGAAAGTACACAAACAAACAAACAAACAAACAACAGAGGTAACCAATATAGACAGAGACTGGCCAATATTGTCCTGGTCTCTAAATTCTACTGTGTCTTGACTTTGCAACTATAGTTGTTAAGGTGACCTCAACTGGGTTTGTCATTTGCTACAAAGAGAAACCAGATCCACTTGTATCAGTCAGGAAGCAAGGTAAGTCTACAGTGTCAAGTACACAGAATCCTAGCAGAGTTAAAAGAGAAGGCAGGGCAGAAAAGTGGGTTCTGAGGCTGAGCCCTGCAAGGTTGCCAGGAGAACTAGCCAAAAGTGATGGAGTACAGAGTTTGAACAGGTTGCCCTTAGAAGACCAAGCAGTGTGAAGGGAATAATGACTCAACAGTGTGTTATCGGTATACTCCTGATCAAATATCTGACAGAAGAGAGTGAAAAAATACTGGTGTGGTCCATGTGGATGGCAGCCATATTGTCAGGCCCCAATTCAAACCATACGTTCTGGGAAAATGCCAAGGGAAGCCTGGGATCATAGATATTGAGAAAAGCCCTTGATCTTGTGATCCTGCAAAAAGAACAAAAGAATTAAGAGAGGCCTATGAAGAAGAGTGCCCAGGACTCTGCTATTTGAATAGCTTTAGCAGCAACATTCCTGACAGCCATTACCATGGACTAAGAATACACTGTATTCTTAACCATATGCCAAGCACCAGGCCAAGGCTTTGCCTTGTATTAATCCATCTAAATTCCTATCAATACACTAGATATTTTAATTTCCATTTGCAAATAAATAAGTGGAGTTGAAGAGAGCCTATCCCTTTATTGTTCTCGAAATGAACTGCTGACTGTCCTGCTTCCAATTCCTAGTAGTAAGCTGTAGGCTGTGATTCTCTCTAATGTACAACGCAATGGTTTTTCTGACCGTAGAACCCAGTAGGGACCTTTTAATTACACTTCCTTCCTCTGAACTTTTTATAGATAGCCCCATTCTTTTGAAATCAGGGCCCAACTTCAGACTGCAGAGGAAAAATACCCTCTGTGTTAAAAAACAGAAAATAAAAAACAAAACAAAACAAAACAAAAAAGATCCCAACCTTTCTATAGTCTCATCATGGAAGGTGCTTGTATGGCACCCACACCCACTTCTCCAGAGAGGAACACTGTATTTCCCATAGGAAAAACCCTCCCATACCATCAGTCTCTGTGACTGAAGTACTACTAAATTGCACAGAGCTGATTCTTTATCCTGTTCCTCATCCCAGACATAGTCATGGCTACCAACCAGTACATTCCAAGTCTTGAGAGATACACAGGGCTTACCTAGAGTCAATAGCCCTCTGCCCTGTGGTCACTTCTCTGATCATTCTCTGCCTTAGTCTCTTCTCAGTTTTCATAAAATGGGGTGATGATGATACCCATTAATTTTTAGAGCTGTTGAGAAGAATGAAGAACAGTAAACTTCAAAAACTTTTGGCCACAATGCAATAAAGCATAATGAATAGCAAATGAATCTCTAGTAAGAACATAATGCATAGAAATTAAACACATTATTAAATAATGAATGAGTCAAAAAATCAAGAATGAAATAAAAGACTTCCTGGAACTAATTCATTACAACAAAATCTTTGGGAGTACTTTAAAAAGTAGTTCTACAAGGTAAACTTATAGCTGTAAGTGCTTATACACACACACACACACACACACACACACACACACACAAAAAGGAGCACAAATAAGCAACAACAAATAAAGATGTCACTCTAGGATTTAGAAAAACAAGAACAAACCAAACCAAAATTTAGTAGGTGACAAGAAATATTTTTAAAAAATCAGAGCAGAAATTAATAAAACAGAATAAAAGAAAATAGCACAAAGGATCAGTGGGTCTCAGGGATGACTTCTTGAGAAGATAAACTAGAGAACCAAAGAGAGGAAAAGAGGATGCAAATTAACAGAATCAACTAGGAAAAAAAGTCAGAATACTATAGGGCAAAACCTTAAAAACCTACACTTCATTAAGTCAGAAAATCTAAAAGGAATAAATTTCTAGATTCATCCAAACCACTAATGTTAAACTGAGAAGAGATTGACAACTTAAACAGACGTATAACAACAAGGAGATTCAAACAGTGATGTAACAAAACAAAACAAAACAAAACAAAAAAAACAACAACAAAAAACTTCCAACTAAGAAAAGCCTGGGCACAAATGGATTCCCAGCAGAATTCTGCAAGATTTTCAAAGAATATCTAATGATCAATACTTTTTAAATTAGTCAAAAGGACAGATATGGAAAGATCTCTCTAAAACACCTGAGAGAGGAGTAATATCCATAATATAAAAAGAACTCAAAACACAGAGTCACCAAAGCAAGAAACTCAATTAAAAAATGGGCTAGAGGTCTGAACAGAGATTTCTCCAACTAGAGACGAAAATGACTAAGAAATATCTCAAAATTGCCCAACATCTTTAGTAATTAGGGAAATGCAAATTAAACCATCTTTGAGATTCATCTTGCTGCAGAAAAAAAAAACAAAAAAAAAACAACTGATAACAAATACTAGCACAAATGTGGAAGGGGGTGACAAGCAGCCACCATGGAAATTAGTGTGTAGAATTCCTAAAAGGCTAAAAATAAAGTTTTTCTTGTCTTTCTCTTTTTCTTTCTTTTTCCAACAGAGTCATAACAACAACAACAACAACAACAATAACAACAACAACAACAACAATAAAACAGTAGTCAAAATGCAGAGATCAACTGACCATAAGATTCTTGCCCCAAGAAATACACTTGCATCACAGGTCCTACGCTTATGGCTTGGGGTGGGTGGGGCATCACTTAAAAGGGTGTGAAAAGATTGTAAGAGCCTGAGGATCAAGAAAGTCTCTCTCTTTCTCTCTCTCTCTCCCCCCTCTCTCTTTTTTTT
>JADRCD010216796.1:363-31268 GCA_019843815.1 Montemys delectorum
GAATGCTCAATGCAGACTCCTCTATCTGGAATGCTGACTGCTCCACATTGTCTCTCACACACACACTTGGCTCAAGCTCCAGCCCATCCTAGGTAAAACCGCCCACTATGCTAATCTTTTGGGTTAGTAGAGACTTGTCTCTTGCTAATTCCTAGGAGTGGTTTAGCAGCAGTCTTCAACTAAGAAAGAGGATTCTACTTGACCTTGCCCTGGGATAAGTCTCCCATTCTGTAAGCTTCAATGCTGTATTCCCTTCCTTATTTCCTTGACAATGCCAGAGGCAATTACTCTGGGTAGGTAAATTCCAAGCCAGGGTTTGGCTAAGACGTTGGAACATTGGTAAAGGTCAGAGAGCCAGGTCCTATTTTGTCTAGCCATTAATAAACCATATCATGGTGGGCACGCACCTAGCATGTGAGTTGGCAAGGACATATCTGGGTTACCTCTGAGTTAGGGGTGCCAGGAGACAATGCGGGGGCAGGAGACTGACTTTCTTTGAAGTTTTCACCTCGAATACTGCTGTCATGCAAGGTCTGCGTGGCAAAACATGGTAAGGTTATTCATATATTTTCTTATATGCCATGTAATATTTTACATAACTGGAGAATTTATCAATGTATGTTGAAATGTTAAGTCTCTGAAGGAAAGTTCAGCAAATTAGCCAAGGATGTCCTAGGAGTTTGCTTTATAAATGAAGTTTATGCAGGCACAAAAGGCGATCAGTGCATTGTCTGTGGTTGGTTTTGTACTACAGCAGCAGAAGAAGGTTGAGACTGAGATCCTAAGGCATGCATTTATTAGCTGGCTCATTACATAAAATGACTCTGACTTAGAGGGTGACTTCTATTCTCCATTTGTGAACTTTAACTCACACCCTGCGATTTCTGAACTCTCGACACTTCGCCACTCACAGAATGAATGTAACTCTATTGAGAGCACCATGATCAGCAGTAGGGTCTTAAAGGATCCCTGATGAGACTCCCTTTGATTGGATTGGATTTGCTTGCTTATTTTGAAAACATATCTCATTATGTACTTCAGGATGGTCTCAAATGAACTATAAAGTCTATGCTAGCCTTCAACTTGAGAACCTTCTGCTTGAATAAATACAGAATTACAGGCATATATCACTGTATCAGCTGTTCCGTAGACTTTCAAGTGAAAGGGAGAGTGTGGTTATTGCATACTTCTCAGCCTGCTTGAGCATTATACACCCTCATCTCACACTCTTTTCAGACAGGAAAAGTCTAATTGTCTCGAATTTAATTCCATGTCTTGATATTTGTGCCAATATATAAATTATTGTAGGAGTGAATAACAGATATTTGTTTTTGACCTGTTAAATATAGAAAATTCTGGGAAATACAATAAAGGTCAGGTTTGAGAAAAGAAAGGAAAGAATTAAGCCTTTTAAATGTTATATGTTATTGGAGTTAAAGTATATGTCATCTTTCTGAAATCTTTTTCAACATCCAAATTATACTTATTGCTCTCAAGTTTCTTCAAAGTGATATAACAAAATCCCCAAAGTTAAACCACATACGGTATTTGTTATTCTAGACAGTAGATTGTGGTTGATGTATCACAGGTAAAGCATCCTCGGTGGAAACTGATATACATATTTGGAGTAAATGGATTAAAGTCCAGCATTAAGACTAATATCAGTGCTCTCATAAACTACTGAACTATAATACATTATTGTGAAATCATGAAAGAAAGACATAGGTCAAGAAACAGATGGAGGCTGCTACTCACATTCAACATATTTGGAGAAATGGTTACAATTAAAAGACATTCATTGTGGTGTGTGAATGAAACCACTTGAATACAGGATTCAGATTCTCACATTCAGGCCTTCATCTTCAGTACTGGTTATAACCCTTAGATCAGGTGACCATTTCTCCTCGTATATAACTCTCCTATTCCTCAGTTAGAGCCATTAAGAGTAGTAAAAGTTTTTTAAACAGAGGAAAGAAAGAACATAAGAGAGGGGTTGGATAAGTCAAACCCAGCTATTACAAAGATATGCTTATAGATTTGGGTGGGCTCCAGAGTGCACATTCCCCAAACACACATATAGACCTTAGCAAAACATTTCATGTTCAGCATCAACATTTACTGTCAACTGAGGATACTTAAATGTTATGATATCAAACCTTGTAAAGCTGCTATTCATACTAAATCAACATGTGTTTTGTTCTCTGATATTAATTTTAAAGGACTATACTGTTCTGGAGATGACACCAGCACCATTTTCTATGCTGGTTCTTCAAGAAAAATAACTTCAGTTCAGAAAAGATGTCTCTCAACACATTGAAACATGGTGAAACACACAGGACCCAAGTCCCTTCTCTTTCTGATTATAGGTAAAACAAAAGCATTGGAAATCATCTCTAGAGTTCCTGGAAAAGCAAGTAATGTTTTGTGTTGAGATTTGGAGCTTTAAAATATTAAACATAAGACAAAGACTCTAGGAAACATTTTGCAGTGTGCAATATTTATGCCAACTAGATTCCTTCACAAGGGATCCTTGGATGATCAAGTGACATATTTCTCTCCACCTTTTGAAATGAAATTTTACCATGCCCTCAATTTTAAAGGAAATTGCAGTTTAGTTACCCAAATTGGGTTTAATGGAGACCAGAAACTTTGGGGGACCATGGAAGTTCATCTTAAGATGAACTTTTAGTCATGTTCAGTCACGGGTTATGATTGACCACACAACAACATCATCATCATCAACAACAACAACAAAGAAACAACTAAACAGGCAAAGAATCTGTTACTTATTTACACTTTACAGCCATGATACCTGGTTCCTGCTGCTGATGTACTGTAAGTCGTAAATTATAGATGAAATTCTTAGGTTGTTTTTTTTCCAGTTTTATATTGCAATTCTACCATTTTGCATAGGATACTGGATAATCATTTAATATATGGCAAGCTCAGAATTAACTAAAGTAGACATAATGGCACACATTTTATCACTGTGCTAATAGTTAAATTATCCATGAATGTTGGTTGTTACCCCTTGCAATGTGATAAATTATAGCCCTCAAAACGGTGACTTAACAACATTATTCATTGTATCATTTCCTTAGCTCACAAATCCAGGAATATCTAGGCTATATTCCCACTTCGAACTTCCCATGATGCTGTGACTGAGGTACTAGTGAACAATGGGCAACTGAATCTTCAATGGGAGACTTACTTTGAAATGTATTCGTGAGACTGTTGGGTAATTATTAGGAAGATGGCTTAGTTACTTAATATTTATCAGTCAAAAAATCGCCCTTAGCTTTTAGCATTCAAGCCTCTCTATAATATCTATTACTACATTGTATGTCAGTGTACATACGTATATATGTATATTTATCACATATATATCTTCCATATATATATGTATACGCTTCTCTTCATATAAAGTATATATATGAGAGAGAGCAAGAGACAGAAACAGAGAGAGAGAGAGAGAAAGAAAGAGAGAGAGGGAGGGAGAGGGAGGGAGGGAGGTATCATAGATACCAAAGTCTTCTCTAACCTACCTTTATAAAAATTGTTCTGTTCCTTTTAACATTTTTGTATTTGTTGAAAGTAGGTCACTAAGTCAAACCACAAACCACCTCTTTAGGGATTAGGAATTAAACATGGGCATTTGCAGCAGGAGGTGGAGAGCATTGCAAGCCATTGTTTCGTACTCCATGTCAGCTATCTGTCCAGAACAGATAGCTCAGAGTAAATGTTCAATATTTTTTCTCCAAGCTAGTATATATTTCAATTTCTCCATAATGATACATGAGACATGAGAAGAGAGGTATGAGGTCAGACTGAAAACAGTTATAAGGTTGCTATAAAGGCATGTGGCTCTTTTATTCCTCAAGCTATTTGAATCTGATTTGTTCCACACATTCCATGCAAATATACAATAATCATAATGGAATAAATTATTCTTAATTTAATAGTAAAGAACATTATAAATACAGATGCTTTTGTCTTTCATTATTGCCTTAATTCTGTTGTACATGCATGGGCTAAAAGCAGAAAGGAGGATTCTGGACATTTTATGTGCTTCTAAAGTCCATCCTTATGCCTGCTTCAAGCAAAAATGGGATATTTATTAAATAGCCACTTTAAGAGTAATGGTTACCCTGCATCCCTAAATGCCTTGTCTGGATCCATTTCCTCAGCTGTACTACCCTTATGCCAGACCCTCAAACTTAGCAATGTCATAACTCTTGTTCCAGCACATGGCTGCCAAAATGTTTAGGAGTCTGATTCTTTTCTTTATTCTTTTTTCTCTATTTACATTCCAAATGCTGTCCCCAACTCCCCCTTCACAGAGTCTATGCCCTATATCTTCCTGTTCTCCTCTTAGAGGGTGAGGCCTCTCTGGGTATCTCTCTACCCTGGCACATGAAGTTTCTGCCAGATTAGAACCATTCTTTCCCACTGAGACCAGACGAGGCAGCCATGGACACTGAGCTGCATTTGTTACATATGTTCCAAGGACCTCTTTTCAGACCATGAACGTTCCTTGATTGGTGGTTCAGTCTCTGAAAGCTCCCAGGGATGCAGGTTAGTTGACTCTTGATCTTTCTGTGGGGTTCCCATCCACTTTAGGGCTTCAATCTTTCTCCAACTCTTCCATAAGGGTCCCTGTCCTCCATCCAATGTTTGACTGTGGGTATGTGGATGTGTTTCAGTTAGGTGCTGGGTAAAGCCTCTTGGAGGACAGTTATGTTAAGCCTCCATCTGCAAGCATCACAGAGAATCCTTAATAATGCCATTGGTGCTGCTCATGGGATGAGTTTTGAGTTGGGATGGTTATTCATTTGTCTTTCCTCCAGTCTCTGCTCCTTCCCTGAATTTCTTTTATTCAGGACAAATTTTGGGTCTAAAGTTTTGTGGGTGAGTTGGTGTCCTTAACCCTCTACTGGGGGTCCTGCTTGGCAACAGGAGGTGGTCTCTTCAGGTTCTGTGTTCCCACTGCTAGACATCTTGGCTAAGGTCACTTGCATTGACTCCTGGGAACCTTCATCATCCCAGATCTCTGGGACTTTGTAAACATTCTCCTCCCACTCGACCACCCCACCAGCAGTAGTTGCACATTTTCATTCATTCTGAGCCTCCTTCCTGTCTCTCCTCACACCTGACCCTGCTGCCCTTCCCCTCTCATCACCCCTCTCCCATCCAGTTTCCTCCTTACCTCTGTATCCTATGACTATCTTGATTTCCCTCCTAAGTGTGATTCAAGCTGCCTAGGGCTTTTTTTGGGGGGAGGGGGGAGGGGTTAACTTCTTTGGGTCTGTGGCAGGATTACAAGTTAGGGGTCCATTATTTAATAATGGCCAATAGCTTCACACAGCATTGCATCTGGGTTTTCCACCTCTATTTTTATCTCTTCCCTCCTTTTTCTCTTTGCTTTCATTATCCCTTTCTCCTTTCTCCATCTTAAACTTTGGTTATCTGATTATACTCCCAAGGGAAATGTCCCATCACAAGAAATGCTTTTTGCTCAATTTTGTCATCTCATCTATCTTAGTCCACCGTTTTGCCACAAAATATCAGCCATTTAAACCAATCCCACTCTTGGGTTGCTTGTTCTCTCAGTTTATTTCCTATGCTTCATTCACTACTACACACACAAAACAAACAAACAAATAAACAAACAAAAACCTCAAAAAACCCAAAACCAAAAACCAAAACAAAACCCTATTGTTTTTATTTATTTATGAGTACAGACTTTCTAGTCAAATGATCATGTTTAGCTTCCAAACTTAATGTTTGCAGTGTGATAAATGTGGGAAAGTTTAAAAAAATTATTTAAGCTTCAGTTTCTTCACTGATAGGAAGGGGACAGAGCATAACTCAACACTGTTTCTATGAATCTTCCTTTCTTGCAGATTCTACCGTTTGGTATACTTTGCCTGGTTTCCACTGATGTGGAATGTCCTGGGAGTATAAATATATCACTCCTGCCCTTTCTGTGCTACAATCAGCATGACATCTTGTTTATGTGAGGTACTCAGTAAAGATGTTGGACAAGAAGGGATTTGGTGTTTAAAATACTTGGTTACATGTTCATTTGGATGCATGGATTATAAGTGTAAACGTTAAGAGTGATTCACTTTTTGATATTGGTACATCCTCTTTTCCAGCCTTAGAAAGTATCTGAGAACCTTACTTATTTGGAAGTATTTCCCTGATTGGTAGCTGATAATCCATGAGAGAAGAAGGTATCAAGAATCAGTGTGACACCAGAGAGCCACCTGATTAGGAATGTGTATCATTTCTTCCCATTTCAATAACTGTCATTAATTTTAGGATACTAAGTCATAAAATAAAATGAAAAGTGAGAAAAACCTTAATGATAGTACTTTAGGTCCATAAACTGAGATGAGAATAGTTTTCCCTTACTATTGAGAAATGACACAAAAGTGAAACTAGGGAAAATGTGACGGGAAAAAAAAAAAAAAACAAACGACATTATCTCATATCAAAACACCATCTTGTTTGTAGATAGACAGAAAATACTCCCAAACAAACAAGATAACACATTTTGATAACTTACATTGCTGGATTCCTTGCAGCCATAGTTGTAAAAAGCTAATATTTGATCATTTTAAATTTCAAATATTCTGACATGGCTCTGCACCTTTGGAGTCTGCTGCAAACTAATGAATCTGGAAATGATCAATTTATACTTCTTTCTTTAGTAAATTCTTATCAGAGCTTGCCTGAAGCAATGTATTTACCCTCCTGCTTGTCCAGAAAGTCTGAAGCATTTTCTCCTATGTGACCTAGATTCTCTGATCTGTGTGTCTGTGTTCAGCTTCCAATTATGTAGAACATCTCCTTGTACATGCTGGGTTGCTCTTATTAGCAACTTAGAAAACACACACGACTGAGAGATGATAGGTTGTATTCTCCAAAGGACACTTGAAGGAAACATATGATTTATGGTGTATTTTAAATGTAATACTGCTAAGGTCTGATGTTTGTGTGCCCTCGAAATTCATATGCTGCAATTCTAACCTTCAAGGTGACAATATCAGGAAGTGGGGAGTGTGTGTTGCTTTGATAATAATACCTGACAGAGACAAAAGAGGAAATAATGATTTTGTTCATGGTCTCAGAAGTTCAGAATTTCTGGGCCCTATGTGCCAGAGGCAAAAATTAAGCAGCAAGGATGGGCAGTACAACTGTCTGCATTACACTTACCTAAGCAATACACAGAAAGTGCGATAGAAATCAGGGATCAGTTATCATCTCCAAAGGTCCACCCCCAGTGAATTATTTCTGCCACTCAGGACATCTATTCTATAGGCAACTCACATACTCCCAAAATAGGATCACCAGGCTGTGGGAGGACAGTTAAGATTCAACTTAGCAGAGAAATTACAGAGACCATTAGAGAATAGAAAAGAAATCTTCATAAATAGGATTTAATATTTTTACCAAAAAGGCACAAAAGAGATCTTTCCCCCTTTTGATTCTCTGAGTACACAGCAGGAAAGTAAACCCAGGAATCAGGACAGGAGCCCTTGGTAGATTCAAAACTTGTCCATCCAGCCCCTAGCACTGTGGGGGTTGGGGAGAAAGAAAATTGTAGCTTAGATGCCACTCAGTTTATAGTATTTTGTTACTTAAGTTCTAGCTAATGCAAGTACTTTTACATAGGGCTAAACATTATTATTTTGGGTATTTCTTTCATGATTTCTTGCAGAACTTCAAACTGTTTCAAACTCTCAGACTTAATGAAAGTGAGATTCTCAGAGGGTGTTCACATTAAGTTTTAGGTGTTCAATGTAGGCGGACTGTCACTTCTTTAAGAAACTATACCATCTACATGACAGTGCTTCCTTCTAAGAACATACATCACATACTTAGACACGTCATGAAGCACAGACCCTCTCATAGTGTCAAAGATACTGGAACACATCGCAGAAAATGGAAGTAAACTTCTCTTGTGTTATCTGTAGCATGTCTTGATAAAAGGAGACAAAACACTCTTTTGTGAAGTCTTGATTATACACATTCTTTTTAGTTGTTCTTATTTTTCCTGTTTTCTCCTTCAGAACTCTACCTTCATAAGATTTAAATTTTTACTTTTAACAAACAAACAAGGTTGAAAGACAATAATAATTTTATATTCAAATAGTAAGAGCACTGTGCCTTGGTCAAAGTATCTTGATCAATGATTTTCTTAGACTCTCAGCCACCCCTGTAAATAAATATTTTGTTGGCTAGCCCTTTGGCATGCATCTTAGGGAAGCATGAAAATTAATCTACTCACCTTAAGGAACCTAAGGTAGATAGATCAAAGTAACGACTCTAACAAAGTCTAACATGGAGAACCAATGACTTTGTTGTGGTTACTTACAGAATATGGCTGAGGGCTTACTTCTAGGAATAAACACAGCTGTATTGTTGAAACCCCACCCCAGCCTGGGTGATGAATCTCAGAAGCTGTATCTCTGGGCTCCCTGCAAGTCACGAAAGGAGCTTGACCTCCTTGCGAGTCTCCCCTCCCCAGCTATCCTTATTGCTCACATAACTGGAGTGTGAAGAACTGTTTGGATCTTGTAAGTTTCTGGAATTTCTTGATACTTGGGAGTTATTTATTCCTTTAGCTTTATTATGTTTTTTTTGTATTATGTTGTATTTGTTGTATTATGAGTCTTAAAAAAATCTTTCTTCCAAGACAAAATATTTCATTTCATAGCACATTGTTATACTACGTCATGCTACATAAGGGATAGAATGATTTTTTTAAAGTAGTATTATCAAATGTGGATTGTTTTATTCCTGTCTCCATAATCTGAATAGAAGTGTTCAGCCTTGACATTGGTTAGTGTGAATAAAATACCTGCAACTGAATATTCCAACCATTAAGCTTCCAGAGCATTTGGGTATCATTTCTTGAAAGGCATAGTTGGATCCTGAAATCTAATAGAATTAAGTCACTATCCTGCATCCTTAGGTACATGTTATCTATCCCAGAGCATTTGTTTTTATTTCACCAAATGATCTAGCAGTGTGGACACAGACTTATGGCCTCACAAGTATTTACATGTATGTTTGTATAGACATAGACCTAAAACTAATTCCATAAATCAACACCCACTTGACTTACAAGTAATATAAGATGAATTTTTCTGTCCTGCACTTCTTTTCTGTCTTTCCTCTTTTAATGTTGTTCCCTGATCAGCATCCTTTGATGACTTGTAGCTACTGATTTAATAGCACTACCCAGGAAGGGTCAAGAGATTTTTAATTACCTCACAGCAAATTAAACCTATCTGAGAATTCTGGAAAACTAATAGTGTCCTTCAGAAAGCAGATAAGGTCACTCAAGGAAGAAGCTATAGGCACATTTTAGAAAAGAACATTGCAGCCTGGGGGAACAGTGGATTTGTTTTTTCAAGGAACAAAATATTTAGCAAAATCTTATTGAAGGCGAGAGTACAGGGACTGGGCAAGCCAGTGGACACTGAGATCAAAGGAAAGGTAAAGCCCAAGGCCAGCCACTTACAAGTGGTCCTCTGTACTTGTAAGCATTTAAAGCACAAAAGTGGAGGCCAGTGGCTGGAGAAATGGCTCAATTGGTGAGTTACTTGATCATAAGCATGAGATCTGACTCTGACCTTTGGTGCCCATGCTTAAAAACATAGAAGCAGGGCATGGCAATGAGAACCTCTACTTTCAGCTTTGGGAACACAGAGATGGGAGCATGCCTAGAGACTATTGGTGGTCTATTCTAAGTGAATTGGTTCAGTGAAAAACACTGCATCAAAGAGAGAGAGAGACTGAGGAAGAGAGAGAGAGAGAGAGAGAGAGAGAGAGAGAGAGAGAGAGAGAGAGAGAGAAGTGGAGATAATGGAGATAGAGAGATATTTAGAGCAATCAAGTGGGATTCCTGATGTTGACCTTTCCCTCTAGGCATATTACATGTGTGCACACACACAAATACACCTGGCAAGGAGGCCTTCATTACACTTGACAAGACAGCGAAACACTTTTGGTTTATTGCTATTTTTATCTCTCTTGTGGATTGATTGGGGAAAGGATAGAGAGGAGAGTATGAGTTAAATCCATTTCCTAGATGACTGACTATACAATCCATGAGCTTCTGGGACCTTTTCACCTTTATGTTTATTTCAAATGTAAGAAGCAAATTCAGTACTAGAGTCTCATCATTCTGAAGTTTTCATTATATACTTCTTTTCTTCCCAGGAGTCTGAATCAAGATTTACTAAAATAAGTGTATCAGGTTGTAGGTTCTTGTCATCAGCCTCCAGAATATCATGGGGATATGAAAATGACCTGTGTTGATTTTCTTCTTTAAGAGGGGCAGGCAATGAGAGTTCTTCTACTTTGGAGGTCTTCAGACCTCATGTCTGCCATTCCTGAATTACTGTGTGTGTGTGTGTGTGTGTGTGTGTGTGTGTGTGTGTGTGTGTCCATCATTCCTAATACTGGCCTTTGGAATATTCTTCTGCAGTTCTCTACAGAAACTGCATTTGTCCTTTTAGTTGTCCTTCTGGAGAACTAAAACCTAGACTTCTCAGACCTAGATTATCAAACAGGAAGTTGTTACTCTGCATACATGCACAAGTATAAAACACAGGAAACTTGTTTAACCAGTAGACATATGTCCATTAAATGAAAATGAAAATATACAGGTCTACAAAACTCCACTTGTGTTTCCATTAAGCCTATTAAAACTGTTGATAGTTCTTGGCTCAGGATAAGATGTTACTGTTGAGGAAATGACCTTATAAACCACATTTTATGATGTGTTACTTTTTTAAAAGATAAAGGCAAATGAACGTGATTGCTTTTTTTTTCTTTCTTTATTTCTGAGGTTCTGATGCTCGATATGACTCAACAGCATAGCATAGCACAACACAGCAGAGATTAAATGTATGTACAGCTATCTCACCTCCTTTTTCTTGCAGAGGCTGCTTTGGTATGATATGGTAGAGGATCTCAAACCGAGGTCCACATTCAGCTGTTGCCATGGTGACTATGTGCTACATTGTCTATGCATCCTGACATCTTCTATCAGGGAGAAGACTAGTCCTGAGATTTCCTAATATACAGAAATGGGTCTCTATGCACACTCTAACTACCATAAACTGAACAAGTGTTACCTTTCATGCCCTGTTCAGCAACTCTCATGATGTGCATCCTGGATGGTAACTGTTGGAGCCCATCTTCCTGGGATCTTCAACGGACACTTTAGAAGGAACTACAGAATGAGATTCTGTCAGGGCAGTGGGAGACCACTCCAAAAGTTGCTGCTTCAATGTGCAAAATGGTAGCCTCAGGGCCTGCATTGATTTCATGCTGGTTCCTAACTGCCTAGTGACTACCCAGGGAGCTCTTAAGGTACAACGTTGCTCCATTAAGCAGTGAAGGTTAGGTCTGAAATCAAAAAGCAGTAGCTTTCCTGTTTTGATAGAGCCACCTGTTACCAAGAAGCTTCAAATAGCTTCTCAATCATCCACATGACATCACCATTAGGGTCTAGATTTATCCCTGACATATCTTTTTATTTTATTTTTTTATTGAAAACCATGGTTTCTTAAGATATTTTCTGATCAAGATTCTCCTTCCCCAACACCTCCCAAATCCTTGCAACCTTCCCCATAACCCCACTCCATGCCCTTTCTTTGTCTCCTTTTAGAAAGCAAAACAGACAAAAAGAAAAACAAAACAAACAAAAAAAAACCATAAGAAATAAATACATAAAACTCCACAAAACCAGAAAATTGGACACTCTACAGACAAAAGATCAGTAAGACAAAAATAAGAAAAATCCAAACAAAGCAACATGAGACAAAAAAGTTTACACAAATACCACTGAGTTCATTTTGTGTAGGCCATCTACTGCTGGGGATGGGGCCTGCCCCAAAGGATGGTTAATGTCCCAATACAACTCTACTGAAGAAATAGTATGTCTTTTCCTTTGCAAGTGGGTTCCTATTGCTGATAGGTTCTAGGCTAGGAGTGGATGCTCACATCCACATCCCCCTCTCAGCACTGACATCCATCTTGCTTGAGTGGTTGAAGGCCCTGTGCATGGATGTTCCTTGGTTTCTGCATTCTCTCTGGCTTGGGTAACCTTTCTGTCTCCTCTTCTGTGTAGCTTCCTGAGCCTTTGGTGGGGGAGGCAGATGTTGCTGATGATACCATATCTTAAGCATAGAATTAGCTGGAAAATGTTACCTTCAGCACTGGTAAAGGATGGAGGCAAGAGTTTCTTAGATGCCTCTTCTGCTCTGCTTCCCAGATAGTCTCTCGTCTGACCCCATTTCAATCCTTTACCTCAATCATATGAGGCCGTTTATTTTCCACAGTGTACCACCTTCTATTCTTTCTAACTTCCCTGTCTTGTTATTCAGACTGTTCTTCATCTCTTAAATGTATCTATGCAGACAGTGCCAATCCATTAAGGTTCCAATCATGCCCACTTCCTTCATTCAAATTTTTCATAAGCCTTCTGAGTTGGAAATCTACTTTCTCTCTGCACCTGTTCCATTCAGTTGAAATTCATTTTATTTCCAGATCATGTGGTTATGGTTAATCTACCCGACCAGAAGTGCCCTTTTAAAGTGTGCATTTTAAAGGCACAGGCTAGTGCTGAGATTCGATCAATGCATGTGCTTCAACACAATAAATTGTAAAATGCCTCCTGTTTGTGTTGGTACCAAGCACACTGCACAGCTCAGTTTTGGGGACTTCCCAATGAGCACATATATCCTCATCCCAAAGTTAATATTTTATGTCAATATGTCAATCCACATCCTCCAGATCTTGATAAAGCTGATCTTTAGGGGGCTTGGCTCTATCCAATGCACAGAATTTATTAGATGGTCCTGCCTTCCTGAATTGTACTTACAGCTTGTAAGAAGTGATTGCTCTCTGGGTATTATTGTCCTCAGGGGTTGGACAGACCAGCCAAAAGGCAGAGGAATGTCTGAACAAGCAGATTAATGAGCAGTCAGCAAGGAGGCTGTAGATCCCCATTCAAGTTCTTGGAAAGTGTCCGTCTACAATTTGATGAAAAGAACTGGATTTGGGGCCAGAGGGTGAGAATGGCTCCACGTGTCCTCTACCTCCTGCTGCTGGGCTCCTGAAGAACAATGATGAGGCAGAGAGGCTGAGACAAGTGGGAGGCAGCTGACTCCAGCTGATTGAAAATAGGCCATTTGTCCTGCTCAATGCTAATGTGCTCAGGGGGTTGCACAGTTGGGGCTGCAGAATGGGGCAGGAAGGCAGAAGTGTTTATGTATGCACGTGTCCCTGAGATCAAGCCTTCTTTCTTTGCCTTTAATCAGCTTTCTCTACTCGATAAATTACCAATAAGAATAGCTGATGATCTCACCAGCTTTCCAAGCGGGCAAAGACTTAAATGCATTGATTTTGCCAGCTTAAGGGAACGGGAGGATTGGATTCAAATTCTACAGCTAGGTGGAGACGAGCAAAATATATCTCAGCTCAAAGGAAAAAAAAAAAAAAAGAACTGTGATAATTAGAGGTAACGGTACAGATGTCATTACAATAAATTACAAGAGCAAGCATTTTAGTTGCTTGAATTTTTTTTCCTAAAATCTTACTGCTCATTCACAGGGCATAGAAACATATGGGCATTATCTATATTTTTACAAGATTATGTTCACAGCCACAATGTATGGACCTACATTAGTATCAGTCTTCAAGGGTCACTAAGTCCAACATCAACTAAATATTGCCTGCTCCCAAGCAGGACTCCTGGAGATATGCAGTTTACAGCATAGTCACTAGAGGACCATAGGGTAAACAGTTTTCAGTATCCTTGTTTTAAGGATGCTAGCACCAATACACATCTTTGCAAGAGTGCATATTTGGATGGACAAACCCATATAGGCATACATTCACTGCATAATGTTTTTACCACCAGTCTTAGAGGACTGTAAGTTTCATTCTGACAGGCTCAGCAAGGCTGTAACCTAAGCCTCTTCTTTCTCCATTATCGCCCTTCAATCTATGGCAGGCCTTCTAGGGTGGCAAAGGCAAAGCTGGCTTCCACATCATATCAAGGTTGATAGAATACATCTGAGCTAGGCAAATAAGAACCTTTGGACAAGAGCCAATATTTTCTAGTCCAAAGTTCTCTACATCTGCTCAATCTTGGTGACTTCTACCCTACCAGTCTGTTATCCAAGACTACATTCATCCAAAGCACTGATCCTATCATCAGTCTAGAAGTTGAGCATTGCTTTATGTATGCCAGCGCTACAGTGTGGCTGTGTGTTCAGTTACACAGCGATGACTGGAAGCTGCTTCTCAGGGCTTAGCAGAAACCACTTCTGCTTACAAAGTCCCCATAGTTGTGATGCTTCAATTACTTTTCTGAAAGTTTTTGGCTTCTTCATTTTTTTTTATAGCAAACTTCAATAGCTTTTGAAAAGTCCTTCACATTCTACTACTTAAGGCTACCTTCAGGAATTTCCTCTGAATTAAGAGTAGCATTTTTGGGGATGGGGGAGGCGACAGGAGTTTGTTCTTGTTGTTTTTGTTTGTTTGTTTGTTTGTTTGTTTTTGGAGGGGAAACTGGAAAAGGAGAAATTGACATGTTAAATAAAGAAAATACCTAATTTTTTAAAAAAAAGAGTAGCATTTTTTTCTTATACTTGTCACTTTCATAAATACTGTGGGTACCATTATTCTCTTATGGAACTGAAGAAAGCCTGAAAGTTACATGACAGGAAGTATTCCATGTTCTTCTGTTTCCCACTTTCTTTCATGTTTTGAAGTCAAGGTTGCCACTAGAGCAAAAATCCTTATATTATAGAAGTGAGTGAAATTAAATGGGTTCAGAACTTATTTGTATTAATATAAAAATCACCTAGGTAATACACACACACATACACACACACATACACACACACACACACTCTCACACACACACACATACCTATATTTATAATTCTGTAATTTAAGATCAAAGATTATAAACAATGTAGAAATCACATAGACAAAATTTATAACTTTCTAATGAGGGCTCAGCTAAGGCTGAGGAAGGGAAATCATTTGAACATAGCCTTAAAGAATTAAGATATGGCCGGGCGGTGCTGGCGCATGCTTTTAATCCCAGCACTTGGGAGGCAGAGGCAGGAGGATTACTGAGTTCAAGGCCAGCCTGGTCTACAGAATGAGTTCCAGGACAGCCAAGGCTACACAGAGAAACCCTGTCTCAAAAAAAAAAAAAAAAAAAAAAAGAATTGGTATATGATCATCTACTCCTGTGAATGCAATCAACTTACACAAAGGCATGATTTCAGTTTCTTTGTGCCAGCCTTCACCATTCTAAAACTGATTCTGAGATGTATGGAGCACCATCTTTTTCATGATTTTTCTACCAAATACTCTTGCACCAAGAACTTCATATACTCCGTTTAAATTATTTTCAATAAAACTCATCCATAGTATTTCACGTTACCCTCAAAAATATATTTGGGATATAGAAAAAAAAAGTGTGCTGCTAGTCTTTGACCCCAGTACACCATCTGACACATGGAAATTATATGGGGTTGATCATGAACAACTTACATCTTAAATCCTGCATGAAGGGGTCGAAATTTGTTACTTTAACTCACCCAACTATAGAGAGGGCATTTGCAAGACAAGTTTCTATTTTTAATCCCCGATTCCCCAAGATAGAACTGAGATACAGGGAGGCTAAGAAACTTGGTATAAATCAATGAAGTATTATGTCCATCATTTGAATACAGGATGTCTTGTGGAAAGTTGATACACATAAACAATATTTTCTTATATGGGCTCTGGACAGTCTCAAAACAATTGCTTGGAGATGGGGAGCTGGATCAGTGGGTCATAGAGGTTCATGTTCAAGCATGAGAACCCAAATTTGAGTTCCCAGGCCCATGTAAAGCCAGGCATGATGGTAGGTGGCTATAACAGGTGGCTCCTGCGAGCTATCTTGTCAGTCAAAACAGACAAAATGGTGATCATCAGGCTCAAAAACTTTGTTCCAAGGAAATACAGAGGGAGAAATAGAAGATCCTTGATATCTTCCAATGGCCTCCATGTGTAGCCACTTTTTCACAGCACAGACATACACACACCCACAAAGATGACACATACCCATATTCCTCACCAACATCCCATAATTGCTCACTGAGTGGAATGATTCTTTTGATCATATTTTTTGTGGCATAGCTCTTATTTCCTGGATGCTATGTTATGAGTTTAAAACATAATGAAAACTAACAAGTGATATCTCCCTTTAAACAGTATATTGAAAGTTTTGAAAAGGGAAATCAATTCATTAAAAATGAGGGCAACTACTTGTTAAGAGAATTCTGGAACACATCCTGTGACCTTTGCCTCATACACTGAACTTTGCAGAGGACTATCGATAGCTTCTGTGGAAAGTGGCTCTTTAAAAGGTTAGCAACTGTTTTGTGTGTCTGTGTGGGCTAAAATTTATCCTTCACTCAGTAATCTGAAGGGATGTTCCTATGAGGCAGCTTCCCAAGGAGGCCTGGGGGACTCAGGTTCAGTTTCTTCTGTGTTCACACAATCTCCCCAAGTTCACCACAGGGCTCATCCTCCCTGGTCAGCTGAGAGAAGCACAGTCATGCCAGGGGGAGCAGTTTAAGGCCCCTGAGGAAGAAGTATATGCCACAGGCACTCACATTCCAGGGATGAGAACTCAATCAGAAGACTTACAGGGCACCTGAAGTGTGCTCTCACTATGGGCCCAGGAAGAAAGGGCGATTTGTTTGACAGTGAGCTAGAATTATTATGACTACATCATCAGCTTTCCTTTAATTGAATTTTAAATGAAATTATTCTGTTGGTTCCAGGACAGATGTAAGTGTTACAATCCAGGAGTGCTACATAAATAATCCATTATGAGTAAAGATAGAATTGCTCCTGCCTTAATTTCTTCCCTGTTGTTCAGTAGGGACCTGGACTGTCTTCAGGAGCAGAAAGTACTTTTACTCGCCGTAGCTCCCATTCGTGATCTTCTTCATCTGGTTTCTAATACAGTTTCTGACTAGATATAGTACTGTGGGATCATTTTGGAAAAGATGAATGTAAATCAAATTATCTGCACATAATTCCATCTACTTGTAGATAATTCAAATTTTTTGTGCTAACTATATATATCAAAAGCATGAGTCAGGGTATAATGAAAATTAGCATTTATTGATTGTCTGTTACAGAGCAGTCACTGTTTTGATTCATTTAAATATATTTTTCAGGTCTCTCAATATTATAATCACTAATTTTTAAAGTTTTGTTTTATTTTACAAACATGGGTGTTATCCCTGCATGTTTATCTGGGTACCATTTGTGTGACTGGTATGTTGGAGCTTAGAAAACAGCATTGGATCTCCTGGAACTGGAGTTACCAAAGGGAACTGGATGTTATCATGTAGGGTTCAGTGAAAAGTGAACCAACCCTGGTTCTCTGGAAAAGCAACTATTATTCTTAATCTTGAGCTCTTTGTCCAGTTCCAGAACAAGAGTTACCAAAGGTTGTGAGACACCACGTGGGGTGCAATGAAAACTGAACCCTGGTTCTTTGGAAGAGCAACCACTATTTTTAATCTTGAGCTCTTTTTCCAATTCCTGTGATAGTTATTTAACACATAGGGCTTTTAGAGTTTAAATCGTGAGACTAACACTCTCATCAATGACAAATATGAGATTAAAATGCAGAATATTTAATCTGCAAATCTGAGATAAATAAAATACTTCTGAGGGGTCAATGTTATTGACAAAGACATATCAATGGGAACTGCAACTCAGTTGCTTTGAGTTTATAAAAGTGAAACATCCATTTAATTTCCCTCATTCTCTGGCTGCCTCTATATAGACAGATAATAAATGTTTACAGTGTAGCTTCACCTGGAAATAAAGCAACCGTAGGAAATCTCTCAGGAGGCATTTCATCGTAGAGTGTGTTCACTAATTCTGTCAATGTTTGTTGGGTATTTTATATTAGTCACTCACATACTCTACAATAATGGGCAAGTCATGCCTCTCTACTCAAACTGATCCACTCCATAAATGTGGGCTAACATGTTTCCACCAAAAGTATAAACCATGGTTTAAATTGTGTTTTGCTTTTTTTTCCCACTAACAAGACATCTGTGATGTTATATGACATTCTTAGATAATGCTGGGTCATTGTAGCTAGCCACATCTTCTGGTCATATTCAAAATCATTTAAAAAGATGAGCTGAGGTTGGGGAATGAATACAAGCCATTTTTTCCCCATGAAAACACAGAGATTCAATGCCAATATTTTTTACCATTACCTATTCAGAGCAGAAATGACAAACCCATTAAGGAAAACTTCTGATCAAGATAATAGAATTTTTGGCCTGGCTGGAGACCTAATATTTGACTGCTCAGATCAACTACCTGATCAAGGAAGGTTCACCAGAAGCCATGCTAAAGAAACAGGTAGAATACTTATCCCTTTGATGAGAGGCTAGTATGTTTTCTTCCTTGAATCTGGCCACACTCCTGCTAGCACAGTCCCTGTGAGCTACCATGAAGTTGATCTTTCTCTACGATTTCTTTTATCACTTCTTCTTTTTCTATGCTGGCAATAATCTAATTATGTTCCCCGCTCCCCTAGTATTTTGAACTTCCCTTTTCTCTAAAGCTCTTCTCCCTATCACATGGCTATTGGTATCCTTGCAGCTGACCTCCAGGTTGCCTTGACTGAAATGACACACCTTTTAAATTTCTCTTCTCCATTCTCCTCCTCCAGGAAGCTGCTGAGATTTGTGGCTTGCCCACCTAGAGCTTCCCTTTTAATATGTAATGAAATTGACCCTTCCAAATAAAAAAATTATTATGTTTAAAACTTTCATTCTTAATTTTTTTTTTTACTTGTGAACTTGAGGTGTCCAGGTGTGTGTGTGTGTGTGTGTATGTGTGTGTGTGTGTGTGTGTGTGTGTGTGTGTGCATGTGCGCATGCATATATAAAGATCAAAGAACAACTCACATGGTTTGCTCTCTCCTTATACTACAGACTGAACTCAGGTTGTCAGTTTTGGCAGCAAGTACCTTTATTCACCTTGTTCATCCCTTGACTCTTGAGTGAGCTCACAATTGACTGCCTTGTTGGTAACATCTCCTCTTCACACACAGGAATTCAGAAAATGTACAGGTAAATGGATATATTTCAGGAAATAATAATCAATACAGCAAACTAATTAAGACTTGACATACCTCAGTGAATTCACAGGACTAACAAGTTCTCTGTGGGTGAAGCCTGAGGTAAGCCACGGAGGAAATTAGGAAAAGCAAGGTACATGCTCACTGAGAGTCAGAACGACAGATTTCATTCACATAATGATGCCACTGAGAGAAATTTCCCCTGGAGTTGACTGGGTGAAATGTAAACTTGGTTAACAGCAATGACCATTTTTTTTTCTATTATTTAAGCATAGACACACACTACAGCTTCTCTCAGAGAGCTCAGTTAAAGTTCCAGGGATAGAATTATTTTATTGGTCTCAGAGAGAAAGGGAAAGGGGATTATTGGAAAATTAAAAACCCTTCCAGCAAAAAAAAAAAAAAAAAAAAAAAAAAAAAAAAAAAAATCCAGGCAATTTGCTAACCATTTGGGAATGAATTAGGACTTTGTCACCAAGAAAATATTCATACTCAATAATAAACATAAGATTGTTTCGCTCTTCATCATTGATATTGCAGTACTACCATGTCAAACACCTGAATACATTCCGGCTGCTTCCTGGTGAGATGGAAATCACAGTTTCCATGTGAGGAGAAGGCACAAAGTAAAGCCAGACAGTATTGATAGGTGAGAGGAGTGAGTCCTGGGGCTGAAGCTAGCCTTAAGGAAGCTAGGCTTTCCTTAGAATTCTGGGAGGGAGGATGGGCCTTTTATTATAGCAGTCTTCTGAGACCTTATCCGCAGGATCAACTTCAGGCTGAGTGCAGGTAAGAAATACCCATGCACTCAGTGTCAGATGACCATGTTTGTGACTTCATGCGTTCTTAAGCAGGAAGGCAAACTTTAGCAAGTCATTTAGCTTCTCTCAGCCTCAATTTCCTCATCTGAATGATGACAACTGTAGTGAAGAATATTAGAGTTGGTAGCATAGGAAACCCTTTATAGTCTTAAGCCTATGAAGTCTCAAGCCTATGAATGGGAAGGCTCTCATTCAATCTTTATTACACTTGTTTCACAGTTAAATCCTCTAGGATGATAGAAAAGTGCATGTTTGTGCTCTGACCCTTAGAGCCCAGGTATTCAGCATTAAGAGCCTAGGAATTGGAACCTAAAAGGAACACAGGCCCCAGGATTGACAGGGAAGGGTCTCCAGAGCTGTCACCGGAATAATGAGAGGGAGAAGGTCTTAGTATTCAGCAAATTCAGGCCCTGAGTGGGAAGCTTGCAGGAGGCCATATCTTAGCAAGAGATGGACATGGGCACAAGGTCTACAGAGGTAGGTAAAGGGTGCAGTGCATATTTGTACATGAGTGTTCTTGGGTAGTATAGCAATTCACATATTACCCACTTCCTTTAGCAATATTAATTTATTAATATGAAGTTCTGGAAGGCAGAAGTGAAAAAAAAAAAAAAAAAGAAAGAGGACTTCATTGAACCAAAAGTCAAGATGTTCATGAGATGCAAACCCTCTCCCTCTCCAGATATCTAGGGAAAATACTTCATTGTGGTTTTCAGCCTCCAAACATTGTGCATACTCTTCGGTGTGATGCTGTCTTTGTATACCTTCCCACCCAACCCCTGTTGCCTCTCTCTGAGAATTCTTGTGTGGTTACAATTCCATCTTCTACCTTTAAATGACATACAATTCAGGACCTAATTAGATAATCCAGAAAAACATATTAAATGCAGTCACCTGATTAGCAACATTGACTTCACGTATAACTTTAATTCACTTGGGGACCGTATGGTAGAGCTTTGGAAGATTAGAGAGGAACATGGGTATTTTACTGATGCTTAGAACCCTATTATGTTCTAGGACTACCCTTATAGTCCAAATAATGCAGTTATTTGGCATTAGCTAATTCTTTAGCACTTTAATAACTAAAAATAAATTTAATAGTCATCCTGTAGAATTATCACAGGAATTAAAATAATTCAAATGCATTTCTTGCAAATTATCTCTTTTCTAGTTACTTTAATATAAACAGTGGTATTTTTCTGGTTTTGTTGTTATTTACTTTATTTTAGTTATTTAAGACTATGCTGGTAAAATATGCTTCTGGTCCTGATCATTTACAATCTCTTTGGCAGTCATATGTAAGCTTATTTTTCTATGTATAGGAGAAAATAGCAAGCTTTTAATTATTGTTCTGAGGAACAGCATATACCTCAAACATATGATCCATCACAGCTTTTCAAAGAATAAAAAGAAAAATTTGTATTGGTTCAAGTAATCCCAAAATGAAAATTTACGTATTAGGCTTTGCTAAGATTAAAATAAATGAGAGGATAGAAAACACTGTGTACACTAAAAGTCTACCTTTGGAAGTAATTCTAAATCTGGGAGGGGAACTGTCCATGTCTTGCTAGATTCCGATTCTATAGAACACTAATTCGGGAGATGAGAGACCTTTTGCCTTATGTCCATCTCTCTTCTAGAATCACCATGTAGCACATAACATGATGGGCAAATTAACACTGAATTTTTCCAACATCCACTCAGAATCTTCATGAAGCTATTCCAAAATGAACAGTCAGTCAGCCAATTCATTTGTCTTTGCAACTTAGTCAAAGCATGAAGCCAGTTTTCCACATGCTTTTTTATCTAAGTAGCCAAATTGGCTGTAATTGCTGCACATACCTGCACAGGTGCCCCAAGTTGGCAGTAGTACAATGCCCTGCTATGGCAGCTAAGTCATAACCTGCCTTGCAAAAGAAGACAGAACCGTGCTGGCTCAAAGTCTACGCTAGGACATAGGCTGAGTTGGAAGACAGACCAACCTGACTTCTCTGGAAGCCATTTGCCTGTAGCTGCCTGTGTTTTGAGTCATCTGTGTTTCATTCCTTTGACTGCATTGAAGCTGCTTTGCTCAGGAGTTGATGACTGTCATTACAAACATTATGTCGAGACACCCTTTGCAAATTCAGAAGGTAATAAAAGGTACTGCCATTAGCTGCCACAATTGGTAATTTTGTTGTGTAGTGTGTGTGTGTGTGTGTGTGTGTGTGTGTGTGTGTAACAATGAAGAAACTTTATTGAATTGTAAAGCAATAGTATAGGTCAGGTATATTTTCTGCAAGAGAGTCTCCTGTGCCATGGATTACAATACCAAAGGATCTCTTTTTTAAAGTCTTGTCTTAATGCTCTTCAGCTATTTAACTAGATGATAATAACTAACTCAAAGAAAATGGGATTGTTTAAGTCACCACAAAGAAAAATGTCTACCTGCATAATGTATTTTTATTTTTATGAGACTTAGTTGTATGTAATTCACAGATTGAGAAATACATCAAAACCTACCATGTGTCATAAATTTAAAGTCTCGAAGAGATGTAGGACAATGCTTGAACTTTAGAGAGTTCACCAAATGCTTTTGTCATCTTGCAAATGTAAAAAACATATTGAAGAATCCCACCATGGCAATGAGATTCAGAAAATTAAGGGTTTAGAGACTTCAGCTTTATGAGCAAGAGTTAGAAAAAGGACTGAATGAGCTGAAGCGGTTTGCAACCCCATAGGAAGAACAACAATATCAACCAACCAGATCCCCCAGAGCTCCCAGGGACTAAACCACCAACCAAAGAGTACACATGGAGGGACCAATGGCTCTAACTGCATATGTAGCAGAGGATGGTCTAGTCAGTCATCAATGGGAAAAGTCCTTCATCCTGTGAAGGCTTGATGTCCCAGTGTAGGAAAATGCCAAGGCAGGGAGATGGGAGTGTGTGGGTGGGTGGGGGAACACCCTCATAAAAACAGGGGGATAGGAGATGGAAAAGGGGTCTTCTGTGGGGGGAGGGAAGGGGAACCAGGAAAGGGGATAACATTTGAAATATAAGTAAAGAGAAGAAAATATCCAATAAGAAATTATTGGATCTTCAGACCAAGTCAAAAATCCCATTAAAATGAAATTCTTGAAGAGCCTCTCATAACTCATATTGAATCCTTATATTTTGTGTAGTTGAGAAATTATATATTTTCAAACTCATATATTTAGATCTCTTTCCCATAGCCTTAAGGGCTGTCCTGAAGATCCCAGTGTTTACTATTTTGTTGAGACATTAGCCACACCTTCACCTCCTAAACTAGTGCTATCAGATTATCATGGAATCACTAATGTTAACAGAGAGGACTTTTCTCAGAGGAATACAAATAATATACATTATTACACAAACAAGCTTTAAGCCAACAACAGCCATTGGCAGTCATGAAGGCTCACACTGGGGCCTGGTCCCAGGGGCAGGAGCCATGTCACCACGTCACCGTCCGCATCATGGCCATACCCAGACATAGCAATCCACAAAGTTCTGAGTTGTTAAAAATTTTAAGATAGATGTAGCAAGTTGATGGCATGTGCGAATAGAAAATTATCAACTTATAGACAGACAGAAAAGTTATTGCTTAAAAGAACTTATTTTGTAGATTTGCATACAAATGTGTGTGTGTATGTTTTTGTGTGTTCGTATGTGTGAGTTCATGTGGGAGTATACTTGTGTATCTGTCTGTGTGTGTGTGCAGATGACAGTCTCAGGTGTCTTTTTTGGGTGCTATCCACATTTCTGTTGAGACAAGGTCTCCTACTGGTCTGGAAATGGCCAAGTCCTTTAGGCTAGTTGGCCAACAACTCAGCTTTCTGCCTACTTTTGCCTTTATAGTGAATACTACTATGCCCAGTTGTTTTTTGTTTGTTTCTTTTATTTTTTTAAAAGTGGATTCTGAGAATGGAACCCATATCTTCATGCTTTTGTGGCAACACTTACTGAGCTCTTGCTCCAGCCCTGGATGCACATTTGTTAACGTACGCTATGCCTGTCTGAAGAGAAAGCTAAGGGTGACATGGGAGTGTTTCTCAAAGAGCTATATACACCTGAGGTGCTGCCTCTCATAAACCTCAATGCTCAACAGTACTAGGTTACACAAGCAAATCAAATATTAGCTAGTCCTTTTGGGAGACCCTACTCAAATCCTTTTGAGCAATTAAAATACCCATTAAGACATAAAAGGCAACAGTAATGAAGTAGAGGGAAGATTGAACTCTGCTTTATGAGGCTTCCTCATTTTTCTCTTTCTTACCAATGGGCCATTTTTTTTTATTGCTACCAATAATAAAAAATGATATCTATAAAGTCATTGGTTCCAGCATACTTTTGTTAGACATGGAAAGAAAATGGGTAAATACTGCTTCTATTCAGTGTTAAGGAAAGAGAACAATTTCTCCTTTTCTTCCTTTTTTTTTTTTGGACGGGGTACCTCTGTCCTCTGTATAGCCTGGCTGTCCTGCAACTTACTCTGGAGACCAGGCTGGCCTCAAATTCAGACATCTTCCCGCCTCTTTCTCTAAAGTACTGGGTTTAAAGGCATGTACCACCATACTAGGCTAGAATATTTTATTCTTACCTAATCATCTCAGACAGGTGTAATAGCACAAACTATCTAAAATACTCGGGGAAGGTGCCTCACTGCCAAGAGACTCCTTGATGACCCGCCATAGAGCCCTTCTTCATATCACACACTCGTCTGGCTAGCCATGAAATCCACATGCCAAGTTCGATGTTCATATACACTTCAAATATTTTCCTAAATATTATATTCTATCCCAGTACTTATTATTATACTACTACCACAAGTGTTCACTTTCTAGCAATGATTGAATCACATCAGTCTCACTATGCAAAACAACTGAAATAATCATTTCCTTGTTCACATTCTCTTCTAACCCACAGCTTTAGCTACACAGGCCAGCTGTCAATTGCAAAGTGAGCAATACAAATCTCACTGTTTCAAAACTGCCTCTCCAGAAACTATTTTAATCATGACTTCCAATTTCTTCAAGAGATATATATATATATTTTTACCGGCCAATTCTTTTCAAAATGTTTATTAGAAGCGGGAAATGGGGCTCTCTGGTTAATAACACCAGCGTCTCTTCCAGAGGACTCAAGTCTGACTCCTTGCACCCATGGGGTGATGCACACCTTTACTCCAGTTCCAGGAAATAGGACGCCCTCTTCTGGCCACTATCAGCATTGTATACATGTGATGCTCAAACATGCATGCGTAAAAACCATTACACATAAAATAAAAACAAATAAATATTTACAAATAATAATAAAAGTACTAGCTGTATATTAATTCCTTCAAAACTGTTTAAGATAGTAAAAAAAGTACAGACCAATTCCCAAATTGGGCTTTAATTAAGTAATAACAACCTTTACATATGCCTTTTTTCAATAGTACAACTGATTCTTTTATGTCTACCTTGGATATGTCTACCTTGGCTTTGCCGCACAGAAGCCCATGCTTTAATAAAATATGTGCACACTAATTGCTGTGATTTGATTCATATATGTCCCTTACTACTCTCATCTGCACCCAGACCTATTCTTATTCATATATGTTGATCCCATGTGGTAAGAACAATATGCATCTCAGTCACACTTGGTTCCTTAGAGTTTCGTCTTCACAAACCTTTGAGGTCATATTGATATGGGTGTGCAAGCCATTCAGTCCTCTAGAGGAAGTCAGGAAGGGCAATATCTATTGACTGCTTTCACTCAGGATTTACATTTACCTATCCGAAGGACAGTGATGAAGTTTTGAACTTGGTTCTTCTCTCAGTTTTCTTGGTGATATAAAAAGGAGTAAAAGCTGAAAACAACAAAACAAAAACCAACCAACCAACCAAACAAACAAAAAGAGGTACAGATATGCAGCTAGTAAGGGATGGTGATAATTTTTCTTCTTGGTATAAATACCCTTTTGTCTCATTGCCCAGTTTTGTATTAAATAAAATGTTCTCAATTTGATATACTGCTGGACATGTGGTAGAAAAGTAGTTGATAAGAAATATTTATCTGTGTTCCCTACAAATGGATGTGCAGTTAAAGCTACACAATCTTGTTGTCACAAATCACTAGATCAATGTACTTGTAAATCTCTTTTCTTCCTTGAAGGTTCTCTTGAACTCACTTATAGCAGGGCAAGCAGGAGAAGCCCAGTTGAGCAAGGTCAGTTGTTCTCTTTCTATGCATGCTTTCTCTGATCGGTATTTTTTAATTTGTCCCCTTTTATTGTTTTGTCTCTCAGAATATTCCAAAGTAAATTTGCAACTCTTACAAGGGAGGCTTGGGTAGGTTTCGTTTTTTAAGTTCAGTTCATTGCTTTATGAGTTACTAATACCAATTTGTCTCTCTTTCTTTCTCTCTTTCCTCTTCTCGCCCCAAACAATGAGGGGAACAGTTAGAGCTTTAACAACCAAGACATAAATAAGAAAAACAGCTCAAAAGAACACTGTGTGCTGTTAAATGGCCAGCTCCTTTCAGATCCTCCATAAGGATTAAGAACTAAGTGAATCTTTTCACATATTGTTACTTAGACACAAGGCAGAGAATCAAGCTCATTCTTCTCCTTTGAACCCAAACTACAATCACACTGGGAAGGCCCCAGCATCCCTGAGTCAATTAAAGATTTGGTTACTGGAGTTATTTTAAATGGGTGTGTATAAAGCACCAGGGGACAGATTATAGGATATAATCCTTAGCTGACAGAGGAGAATATACTAGGGTCCCCCAGGAGCTCACCCATCTTGATTTTTATAAGACACATGAGAACTGAAATGAACAAACCAATTTGAATGAGATAAGAAAAGGCAAGCTTTCTCCACCCTTCCCCCAAATCCTCATCCACTCCACTTAGTGCTCAGGCAATTGGACATGGGTGGTAGATTAACACACCCACACAATACACGCAGGGATAGCACCCCCTTTATTGATATCAAGTTCTCAGAATCAGCTGCTGCACAGTAGGCCAAAAGCCAGCTCAGAAAGAACAGATCTGCCCCCTTGACGCTGCCTTTATTTTAGGGCTCAAGTGGGGTTCCAGGAGATGACAGTTCTATACCTTTAAAAATATTCTCAGAACCCAAAAGATTGAGATTCATTAATGCCTTGTTTTGCTTTGCCATTTTACTTCAGTAAAAGAAATTTTTGCTGTTGGTGAATCATCTTCTTAGTATGTTGTATGATCTGTGCAAACTGTGTTTGTTCGTTTGTTCATTTTTTTCATATTATGGTATTCATCAGCGGTCATTTGTGGACAGGAGGAAATGGCAAGGCTTTAAGAGAACACAGTTCACTCACACTCATGTATAAAAGCAGAAACACTGGAGGGCTTTCTACTTCCCACATAACATCTTTGTATTTTTTTTTCTAATCTTCACCCTCGAATTTTTATCTACTAAGTCTGTCCAGAATTGCATAGGACAGAAGTTGACATCAACAGTCATTTTCTGTTTGAACCATGAGTTTGCTGTAGAAAGAGAGGAGTCTCCATATTTCTATTATATGGAAAACACGAATAGCTGAAGCATACATACCACCTAGTAATGTTTTCTTGTTCATTTTTCTAACCTTTTGTAAAAACAATAGAAGTAGAAAACAATGTGAGAGCTAGAGATCCAACATCACTTTGTTGTACTTGTCCAGCATGCACAGCCCTGGCTTTCATCACCATCAACAAAGAAGAAAATGGTTCTGAGAGCTCAACTTATGGACTCAGTACATATGTGGGTGTTTGCATAAAGTTTCATGTACTCTAACACAAAGCAAATCCATCCATCCATTGTGAGATGAACTCAGTCCCCAGTCTGCCACCCTGATTTCCAGCATGTTCCAGCACAAGTTCTATTTCAGAAAGAATCAGTGCCCAGAGAGCACGCATTGGGGTTGGTAATGCAGGATGTGGAAAACAACCAAGCAAACAAACACAAAGGTCAAGATATTTTGTCTTATTCCTTTATATAACACGTATTTTATTTCCACTTGGCTTAATGTAAGCAAAGTGTTTTCAAGCCACAGTGCTTGTGTTCGCGGTGAATGGCATTAATTTGCTCACATTTCTCACAAATAGGTTGCTATGTGACTCATGAGCTTTTCTGTAAAAAAATAGAGGATATCTGCGATTCTATGAAACAAAAACATAAGGAAGCTGAGCAACAATAGCAGCATATGATGTTGCCAGGCTTTTAAGATGTGAAAAACAATGTCTCATATTTATTTTATTTAAGTAACATAAGGGAGAAAATGTTAAAATTAGTTTATATCTAGGAGATATCTTCTGAAGAAGCAGAGATTAGGGTCTGGTCAGGGTAATAGTGTGTTTACTGTTTTTAAAACCCAGATGTCACAAGAGCAAGGACTTTCCCAGAAATTCAGAAACATTTTTCGCAGATGATAAAATTCAAACCCAGAGACGCAGCTGATAATCTGGAACCAATACACACACTACAGTCACATAAGTCTCTCCCAAACATCATGCAGAGCAGTCATAAAACCTTCTCAGCCTTTGGTGTGTGTTTGGGGGCGTGGTTTAACCCATCTGCTTGGGGAACCATTGTGTTTTGCCCATCTGCATTCACTCATGCTATTGGGGAGTAAGTTTCAACATTCCTAAGTCCTGTGATAATTCCACCTACCATTCATTATTAACCTTGAAAATTCCTTACCTTCTCAGAACACTAATTCTTTAAAAAAAAAAAAGAAAGAAAGAAAGAAAAGAAAAAAACCCAACACGTATAACTTTTTATCTCATATTGCTTGCATATGTATAAATCATCTTAGTAAAAGTAATCTTGAAGTTTCTTATGTTTTTTCAACCAATTATAAGTGACCTTTGAAGTCTAAAAAAGTCATTATTCAAAAATATATTAATAACTCATATATGTTTTCCATTGTTTTATACCAAAAACATTCCATTTTTAATGTTCTTAATATAATGCACAAAAGAGGCATCTTTCATCAGCTAGGCTTTAAAAAATGATCAATAAAGAATTAAGCATACCTGTGTACTCATTTACCAATAACTCTAAACACATGTTCTAGCTACTTATGTGTACACTAGTACCTTTCTGTAGGACAGTCACATTTCTTTTCAGTAATCATTCTGATGATATTATTGAATACCAAGAGGATTGAAAATGACACAGGTTTTTTGAGAAAATGTTTAACATTCATTTCCATGTATAAATTAATTATTATAATTATAATCTTCTTTTATGATTTAAGTTTATCACATCAGTTTCTTTGATATCCTGTACTTTATATAATATCCAATGTTCTCTGAACAGTGTTTTGACAAAATCAAATTTGTTTAATATTGGCTCATTTTCCTCCTTTTTTTGTTTACTTCTCAGATCTCATGGGAAACTTGTACAGCTTGGTCAATGTTCATAAAAGATTTATTTGTTCTATTTTATGTGCTTTACTGGATGTTTGTGTGGTGCCTACAAATGTAACAAGCTGAAGGATCCTTTGAAACTGGAGTTAGAGATGATTGTGAAACCAGGTTCTTTATAAGAGTAGCCAGGGTTCTTAAGCACTGAGACACCCCCCCACTCCCAATCTTTCCCTACATTTGAAAGTCCCTGATATTCTTTGATATCCTTTAGCACAAAGTTGGTTACCGTATCCTGTGAATCGTATCAAAGCAGATTGGAGCACAAGATATCTAAACGTGCAAACAAGGCTTCGGAGTGGATTTCTCCGGGGTGAATCAAATCTACATAAATATATTAGTTATCATTAACAAATCAACCCAGGAAACTTCAGCTTGTTGTATGTTTTCCTGAATTTCTAATTCCGTTGACTTAGTTTCAATGCATACAATGATCCACCCACCATGGGCATTCAATCATGCAGCGTCAAGCTGAGGGTATTAAATACAGTGAAGAAAATACTATAAATTGTAAATCAAAGATGATGTCTATCTAGTTTATGAAGATTTTGCCTGAAGACACATTTTTCATTCCCCAAAGCCACTTTGCTAAGGCATCTATTATGGAACCTGATTCCTCCTACAAACTTGGTTAATACTCATGGATATCTTTTGCATTCAGAGCAAGACTCATGCTGCTGAAACTGATGTCTCTGTCTAGCAAGTACAGAGTGGACTGGCATCTATTACTAACGAGATGGACAGATGACAGCATGCACTGCCTCTGTGAAATTAGGTTCCAGTGCCCGTTATTTGAGCTCTCTGAGTATCCTGTGTCTCAGGTCCATGTCCTTAATTGCCAGTTGGAAAGTTCACATAGTGAATGTATTTCCCTTGTATTCTCTCCAGTTTTGAAATAATTAGAAAACACTTTCTTTTTCCTTTTCAGGTTTCTTCAAGTCAGCATTTATTTAATTCAGATTTATGAAGCTTTCTGCTTGTTTTCACATTATAGCCAACATTCTGTCTCCTGCTCCTGTCACAGCATGTTGGAGTTGATGATCTCACTTGTTCTTGCATCCTTCAAGGCTCCTGCCAGGCTACTGGCCATGCTTTGTTTCTTCATCTTTTGGAAGCATCTCCCAGAATATACGACTCTAACCTCCAAGTTAAAAAACACCCTAAAGGGTTAAGGTAGATAAAGATTTAAAAGAAAATGTTTTAATTTGTTTTAGAATATGTGGGGCCCTAGGTTAAATCTCGAGCAATATATAAAATAAAAATGTCTCGTTCCTTCCTTATTCCTAGCTGTGTATCCTAGCATGGCCAGATTCCTTCATCTCCATATCACTGCATGTTGCAACAAAACTTGACATGTGAGTGCACACACATGCATGTGTGCATCTGCGCACAGGCACACACACACACACACACACACACACACACACACACACACA
>JADRCD010216800.1:12198-26886 GCA_019843815.1 Montemys delectorum
AGTTCTTTTTTGTTTCTACTTGGTTGATTTTAGCCCTGAGTTTTATTATTACCTCCAGTCTACTGCTTTTGGGTGTGTTTGCTTCTTTTTGTTCTAGAGGTTTCAGGTATGCAGCTCTTGCATGCTATCTCAGGTTTCTTTTTGGAGGTACTCAGAGCTATGTGTTTTACCCTTAGGACTGTTTTCATTGTATCCCATAATTTGAGTAGGTTGTACCTTCATTTTCACTAAATTCTAAAAGTCTTTTTTTATTTCTTTCTGGACCAAGTTATCAATGAATAAGGTTTTCTTCAGCTTCCATGTGCATGTAGGCTTTCTGTTGTTTTTGTTGCTATTATAGACCGGACTTATTACACAGTGATCTGATAGGATGCATAGGATTATTTCAATATTGTTGTATATATTGATGCCTGTTTTTTGACTGATTATATGGTCAATTTTGGAAAAGGTACCATGAGGTGCTGAGAATAAGGTGTACTCTTTTTTTTTTGGGGGGGGATAAAACATTGAACAGATATCTGTTAAAATCATATGATCTATCACTTCTGTTAATTTGACGTTGTCTGTTTAATTTCTATTTCCATGATCTGTCCATTGATGAGAGTGTGGTGTTGAACTGTCCCACTATTATTGTGTGGAGTGCAATGTGTGCTTTGAGCTTTAGTAAAGTTTCTTTTATAAATGTTGGTGCCCTGGCATTTGGAGCATAAGTTGTTCAGAATTGAGAATTCTTCTTGGTAGATTTTCCTTTGATGAGTATGAAGTATCCTCTCTTATATTTTTTGGTAACTTTTGGTTGAAAGTTGATTTTTATCAGATATTAGAGTGGCTACTCCAGCTTGTTTCTTGGGAACATTTGCTTGGAAAATTGTTTTCCAGCCCTTTACACTGAGGTAGTAACTGTCTTTGGCACAAAAGTATGTTTTCTATATGAAGCAAAATGCTGGGTCCTGTTTATATATCCAGTCTATTAGTCTATGACTTTTTATTGGGGAATTGAGTCCATTGTTGTTAAAAGATATTAAGGAAAAGTAATGGTTGCTTCCTGTTATTTTTTGGTATTAGTGTTGTAATTAGTTTTGTGTGGCTCTCTTCTTTGATGTTTGTTAAAATAATATTACTATCTTGCTTTTTCTTGGATGTAGTTTCTCTCTTTTTGTTGGAGTTTTCTCTATTTTTTCTTTGCAGGGCTGGATTTGTGAAAATATATTCTGTAAATTAAAAAAAAAAAAAACTATTAATACCCTGATGTTATACATATAGATTAGGGCATCGCTCAACCCTAGTCAGAGAAGCTTCTTTCCACATAGGTAATAAGAAGTACAGAGACTCACATTTATGCAAAGTGAAGAGAGAAAGACTTTGAAGGAATTTTGCATAAATGGGTTGTCTCTACAACATGACTTCCCTCAGAGATCATGCATCTATGTCAGAGAGGGGGGAGAAAAAAGTAGGAGTTATAAGTGAATGAAGATTTTTACAAAAACATTATTTTATAGTGGGCATGCATTTCTATCTTTGCTAAAGAAGCTATTTGCAATTGATATCTTCCTATAGAAGGAAAATCAATTTTCTTAAATGGAATGACACTGCATATATAAACTGCACTTCAAAGCAAACCCCATGCTCAAAAGCTGGCCAAAACCTATTGTACTCCATGTCTTTAGTGACTTTTTTCTTTGTGTATGGGAAGTTTTAATATACATCGAGAGAAAGAACAGGAAATTGTGTCTGCAGAGATAGAAGGAAGGTGTGAAAAGTATGGAGATACAGGGAAGTGTGTGACAAAATTGTAAAACTGTATAAAATTCTAAAAGAACATTTTAAATTAAAAGAAAAATTTTAAGTTGATAAACTTTTCATGGTAATTTTCCAACATATACTCGTTAAATTTTCAACATTTGAAAAAAAGTTTGCAGGTAGCATCAAGAATCGTGCATGTCCATTAAATGATCAAGAATTTGTTGGTTGATTTGATGGACAGTTTATTAACTTATCTTAAGTAATTCTGCATTTACATACTAAAGAACTGTATTCATTAGCTGATGTTCTGATAATACTGGTGAGGAAAAGAGGTTGATAAACTCTCACTCTCCATGAATATTAATAAGCTGTGAATGCCATAAGTCCTTATCTCAATTACGAAACTGATATTTCCAATCCACAATTATATTTTATTCTAGGTGTATATTCTTTGTTTTATTGTATTGAGGACTACTAATCATGGCACATTTTAAAATAGATACATGAAATTAGAAGCATTCTAATTTTCCAATAATCTGTCCTAATGTGCATGCATAGTTTAGATTACAGCAATAAATGTATTTCAGATGGCTCCTTTCCTGGAGAACAACAAATTTATAAATCCTTCTAGATATCAACTCAACATGAAACAAAAAGGAAAATTGGATACAGAATATGACATTCTCTATGCTATGCATCTTCTACCAGCTCTTGAACTTAATGTGAAAATAGCAAAGTTTTCCCAACATTTGCTGCATAGTCAGCAACTATATATGAGTGAAGATATGATAGAGTGGACTGTACACATTAGACAGGTGAGTTGAACTTAACTACGTTTCCTAACTATAAATAAATAAATATTAATGCATAATTTATATAATATTATAATGTTTATAATATTATTTGAAAACAACAATAAAATATCACTCTTTGCTGTACTTGTAAGTAAAAGACATTTTTTCAGTGACTTGACTGTAAATCACAGTCTTCATCGATTATGACAAACCCTTTTAACTAACACATATCTAATTTTATTAGACACTACCTGCAGTATGCAGTATGCCCTGCAATGTAGGATTCCGAAAATACATTCAAAAAGAAAAGGCTGTCTGTTGTTTTGATTGTACCCCATGTCCAAAGAATGAAATTTCCAACATGACAGGTAATTACATGTCTTACCAAATGGCAGGTTACATTTTGACAACTGGTGACTTTGTTAGCCAATAAGTAGATGTGTTATTAAAGAATAGATTATAATATAGTACATAGTTTTATATGTTTCTATGTGATAATTTTACTTGATTACAACACATCACATAGATACTAAAAATTTTATAAGTGATGGTATCGGCCTTGTCTCAAGAGTTCCAGGGAAATATTGAATGCAATATAATGGGTAGTAATCAGGTATCTGACATACATAATACTTAAGGTAGGAGTGAATACAAACAAATAAACAATAAACCTACATTTTAATTTCAAGATCAGTGCATAAATAGTTCAATAAAATTTTAACATGAGCAAGGTAGAGATTGATGTACTATTCAGAAAAAAAAAACATTAATTACAATGAATGTTCAGCATTAACTTGAACAGTAGTAGTGTGTGTCTTTGATCCCAGTACTCACACTCAGGAGGCAGAGACAGGTAAGTCTCTGTCAATTCAAGACCAATCTGTTCTACAGAGTGAGTTCCATTACAGACAGACAGACCTACAAAGAAAAACAATGGTTTGAAAACACAAACAACAAAAACAACAACCCAAAAGAATGTTTAACATTTTGAGCTATACAACCTAGTGAATAATGCAAGAAAAAGTTTAAATGAATATTGTATGAAATATTGTAACAAAAAATTTATTCACATGGGACTAAGACATAAATATGAAATATATTAAATTACATGCATTATCTTTGTCAGTTCAATACAGAATAATATTATATCACATTTCTTTTAACAAACTAGTTGCATGTATATATATATATATATATAACTATAAAACAATATTTTTGTTATATTTGATATAATGTAATGGTTTTATGGTGGTTCTTAAACTTCCTAGATCTGTGATCCTTTAATATATTTCCTAATATTGTGGTCACTACTCTACACACCACCATAAAATTATTTTTATTTCTATTTCATGACTGTAAATTTGCTACACTTATGATTCTTATTGTAAATAACTATATTTTTCAATTGTCTTAGGCAACCCCTTTAAATGGGTAATTCAATCTCTAAACTACTAAAAAGCACTAGCTTACCCATATGCTAAAATATCAGTTTAGAAAAATAAGTTGAATTTTAAATAACCGAATGTTAGTGTATCCTGCTGATGGAAAAACTGCTATTACAAAGTTTGAATAGATTATGATTTTCCAATTCAATTGAAAATTTAAACTTGAATTACTGCAATATAAATTTCAAGATAAGTTTGGAAGGAGATTATTATACCCATCTAATATTATGTGTCATTGTTTATCATTAAGAAATGGAAAGCATTCATGTATTGGTGCTTTCTCATTAAGAACTTGTCCTTTGAGTAAACACTAAAAACTAATTTTAAAAGTAGTGAAAATGTGATGTGTTCTAGTCTACGAAAATTCTGACATAGAAACATAAAACAAACAAGGTTTTTAAGATGTAGTGACATTAGGTGTTAAGTATTTCATAGAGTTTTTGCCTTCCTAAACAATACTAGTTATGGCTTTTAAAAGGAGATTTACATGATCATATCTGACAATTAATGCCAATTTGCTCAAGATTTTCCAATGTGTTAATTTTGAATTTATGTAAAAATAGAGAAAAAATCTGATGATAGTTTCTTTCCTATATCAGATATGGATCAATGTGTAAAGTGTCCAAATGATCAATATGCCAATATAAAACAAACTCACTGCCTAAAGAAAATTGAGACCTACCTGTCCTATGAAGATCCCTTGGGAATGGCTCTGGCCTTCTTGGCCTTGTTCTTCTCTGCTCTCACAGCTCTTATACTCAGTATCTTTTTGAAGTACCAAGAAAATTCCATTGTCAAGGCGAATAACCGATTTCTCAGCTACATTCTGCTCATCTCTCTCATATTTTGTTTTCTTTGTTCCTTGCTCTACATGGGCCGTCCCCATAACGGCTACCTGCATCTTGCAGCAGACCACATTTGCAGTTGTTTTCACTGTAGCAGTTTCTGCTATTTTGGCAAAAACAATTACTGTAGTGATGGCTTTCAAGATCACTGATCCAAGAAAAAAGATAAGACAGATGTTAGTAACAAGGGCACCTAACTATATCATCCCCATCTGCACCATGATCCAACTTATTCTCTGTGGAACCTGGCTAGGAACATCTCCTCCATTTGTTGATACCGATCCACACTTTTTACATGGCCACATCATCATTGTCTGCAACAAGGGCTCAGTTATTGCCTTCTACTGTGTCCTGGGATACTTGGGCTTATTAGCCATGGGGAGTTTCACTGTAGCTTTTCTGGCTAGGAATCTGCCTGATAGATTCAATGAAGCCAAGTTCCTGACATTTAGCATGCTGATCTTCTGTAGTGTGTGGATTACTTTTCTCCCTGTCTACCATAGCACCAAGGGAAAGTCAATGGTGGTTGTGGAAGTCTTTTCTATCTTGACTTCCAGTGCAGGCTTGCTTGTTTGCATTTTTTTCCCAAAGTGCTTCAAAATCTTGTTAAGACCAAAGTTGCATTTTACTCAAAAGTTCAGTGGCACACATTTTAAAATGTAAAATATCCATTCAATTTTATTAATGTCTTAACTTTTGTTTTTTTACAAAGAGTTCAAAAACACAAACTAGAGGCAAAAACTGTATCTTTAACAAATGGTTATGGTTAAATAAAATAGATGAATATAAAAGAATGAAAGTTGATCTATATTTATCACTATGCACAAGACAAAACTTCAGCTCTATTAAGATCTTCAACATAATATAAGATATTTTGAATCTGATGTAAAAGGGAGAAATAGTCTTGAATTCATTGGCTACAAGAACGTTTTCTGTAAAGCACTCACCTGGCATGGGCACTAAGACAACTAGTGAATGGGTCTTTGTGAAACTGAAAAGTCTCTGTAGGGCAAAAGATATAACCATTCATGCAAAGTGTCAGTCCACAGAAAGAGAAAAATTCTATACCAATTACACATCTAATAGAAGGTTAGTATCTAATATATATAAGAAAATTTACAAAAAAATGACTTATTTTCCCAATTTTAAAATGAGGTAGAGATCTAAACAAAGAATTCTCAAAAGAAGAAATAGAATATGTTGCAGAGGATTGCATTACCTGGCACCACTAGGAGGGTAGACCTTTGTCCTGTGAAGACTTGATACCCTAGCATAGGAGGCTGCTGGAGAGGTGAGACAGGAGTGGGTACGTAGATGGGGAAGCATCTTCTTAGAGACAAAGGAAAGGAGAAATGAGATAGAGGATTTGCAGAGGAGAAAAGGGAAAGGAGACAATTTTTACAATGTAAATAAATAAAAAACCATAAAAAATGGCTGAGAAACACATAAAGATAAGTTCAACACCCATAATAATCAGGATACTACAAAGCAAAACTGCTTTGAGATTTTATCTTATAACATTCAGAATGCCAAGACCAACATCTCTTGCTGTTGACAATATGTAGTAAGGGAAACACTCATCCTTTGTTTCTGTGAGTGAAAACTTGTATAGACACTATGAAAATCAGTGTGGTGGTTTCAAAGGAAGAAGAGAACAACAATGTCAAGACCTAGCTCTACTCTTTTTCCTAGATAGGCTTACTATGGTTATGATCAAATGGCATGAACAAAAGCCTAGGTTACATAAGAATAAAATAAAACATGTTTAAAAATCAAAAAAGATGAAAATAATATATAGTTATAAAGAAACAAGGGAAGACTGAAAGGAGATGATTAAATTGGAAAGTGAGAATATCAGATTAATGAGAGATAGACTATGAGGTCAGGAAACTAGCACGGAAGGCCATTTGAGAAGTCATATTGATGTCTACTACTGTATAAACTTCTTAAAATGCATACATATATGAAAGATATATAAAGAGAGCCACTAAATACCAGAAAAGGCAATGATCCACTGATATATTTACACCAAAAAGCAAAACCTACAGTGCCAGTGTATAGTTTGCCAATAGAGATTTTTGAAAACAAAGAAAAATCTCAGACTATTACAAAAGTTCTTGGTATTCCTGATTGAATGATAGAAAAGGCATGGACTAATGTGGTTGGTCATGTGGGAAAGATTGGAGAATCGGAGGGAAAAATGTATATAATCAAATAACTTGTTTCCTTATCTGAAATCTACACTTTTGAGTACCCCAGGCCTCTATTTACATACCTTCTTCCATTTAAACAGATCTAGCAAGTCCCTATATTACATTTAGTCACTCCTGCCTGTGCCATAATCAACATCTTTCTACAGAGTCTAACCTATTGAGTCTCCCTGAACCTCCTAAAATACAAATTTTCATCAATTCACCATATCTAGTCCAGGAACCACATCCAGTGCTCTGACATTTTTCTCACCATTTGTTCTTGCTCTGTACATAATTTTTTGACTCTGGCAGAACCTTCTCTCCTGCCACCACCCACAGGACCATCTTACCACATGCAACTTCTTCACTGACCACATGTTTCACTTGCTTCTCCAAGAGCTGCCAAAATTCCAAAGACCTTCTGGCTGTCCCCATCCAGATATTTTCTGTATCTGGCCAGACAAATCTATAGTATCAGCCAGGACTCTTTCCCAAACCTGCAGTATTCTCCCTCAGCATACTCAACCTTATCACTCAGACAGATCCTATCATACATTCTAGTCTTAGATAAGGATACAGCCTGCACACCAGCACAGTACTTTTTGTCTACCTGACTTCATCATATGTATGTCATATTTTAACTCTAAGTTCAAGCTTCACACACATCCTTTCATCTGCCCAAATATGTATATATTAGACTATTAGACATGTTAGATTTAAAACTAATAAAGAAAGAAATCCCTGATCATATAAGAGAAGAAAGATCATAATAAGAAAGGAAAAAACAGTTATGTTCTCTTGAAAATCTAACATTCTTGTTAGAAATTTCTGCAATGAATGTAACCTATATAAAAACCAGGACAAAGAATTTAAATGAATAATCATAAGATTTACCAGAAGGCACCTCTACCTGCACCCATGGCAGATCAGGTTTATGTCACTCAGACTAGATGGACCTGCCTGTCTCCCAGGAGGACTGCTTTAACAAATGACACAGCTGAGACCCTAACTCCAATACTCACACCAAGTAGGACCACACAGATCCCAGCAGATATAATATCTGTCATGCCCTGCCAAAGCCCCTTCACACTTCCAGTCTGCATCTCCACCTGCACCACTGGCAGACTAACATACATGCTACCTCAAAATACAGTTCTCCCTATCTCCCAAGAAGACTGCTCTAACAAAGTTTACAGGAAAGAACTCTGCTTCCAATGCCCACTCCAGCTGGAACCGAACACAGGCAAGCAGACATGGGCTCTGTAGCCCTACTTTCATAGCCCTATCTTCCTCTATGTCCACACCTCCACCTGCACTCAGGGTGAACTAATGTGTCACTACCCCAACACTCAAAGCCCTACATGTCCCAAAGGAGGCCTACACTAATCAGGAGCACAGAAGAGAAGACCTGCTTTAACAACACTGACTGACTCTCAGGAGTCCTGCTCTAACCCAGAAGACATAGTTTTACCTTCCTTCTGAGAGACCTTCTCCACTCAGAGACCCGCAGGCCAGTTAACCTCAGAAACAACCAAAGGTGGGGAAAGACAACACAAGAACATAATCAACAAAAACCAATGCAATATAGCAATAATGGAACCCAGCTTTCTTACTACAGCAAGCTCAGCATAAACCTAATATATCTAAAGAACAAAATTCTTTCCTTAAATCCTACCTTATGAAGATGATGATAAAGTCCTTTAGAGTGTATATAAATAATTTCCTTTAAAAAGAAAATGCAGTCAAACATGTATTAGCCTTTGAAAAAGAAAAAAATAAATCACTTAAAAGAATACAAAAAATTACAATCAAATAGGTGAACAAAATGAAAAAAAAAACAGTTCAAGATCTAAAAATGGAAATTGAACAGTAACGAAATTACAAATGGTCCTGTTTCCTTCTGCATACCAGAACAAGATCCTGTGCCACAGTGCTTCAAACCCAAATACCACAGGAAGAGAGCTGGTCTCCCAGGAGTGATGATGCAACTGTGAGCACAAGTAAGACCACCGGGTCACCTCCTAGGGACCTGGCAGGAATCCATAGGATACAGGAACAAAGGAGTAGCCTGTGAGAGGACAGTCAGTTTCCATCTTCACCAGGAGCAGTTCTTGTAAAAAATAAAACAGAGCTGATCCTGTACCATAGCACTCCATACCCAAATATCACCAGGAGAGAGATGGTCTCCCAGGAGTGCCAACAAACCTGTGAGCACAGAAAACATCAAAACTTCTGCTCAAATTCCTGCCCCAAGAGGGACTTCCTCAGAGTCACTAGAACACAGGAACCCAGTAAGAGATGAGGACAGGATCCTTCTTGTGTCTATCTTCACCCTAGAGCTGACTCTGTGCCAAAACTCTCCATACTGAAATTAAACCCAGAGTGAGTTAGTCTCCAGGGAGTACTGATGTACAGGCTTGCAGGAGAGACAAGACACATTCAGAGACAGCAAGACCAGCTAACACCAGAGATAAACAGATGGGCAGAGGCAGGACAAGAATATAAGCAACAGAAAACAAGACTATAGGAATAATCAGGACTCAGTTCTCCCATCACAGTGAGCCCTGGATACCCTGACACACCAGAAAAACAAGGCTCTAATGTAAAATCACATCTCATGATAATGATAGAGGAATGTCAGAAGGACATAAATAACTCTTCTAAATAAATACAAGAGAACACAGATGAATAGCTCGAAGCCCTTACAAAGGAAAACACAAAAAATGCCTTAAAGAATTGCACAAAAACACAAACAGGTGAAGGAATTGAACAAAACCATAAAGCATCTAAAAATGGAAATAGAAAAAAGATAAAGAAATCACAAAAGGAGACAATCCTGGAGTTAGAAATCCTAGGAAAAAGAACAGTAGTCATAGATGCAAGTATCAGCAACAAAATGCAAGAAATAGAAGAGAGAATCTCTGATGCAGAAGATACCATAGATAACATTGAAGCAACAGTCATAGAAAATACAAAATACAAAAAGTTCCTAACACAAAACATCCAGGATACAATGAGAAGACCAAACCTAAGGATAATAGGTGTAGAAGAGAGTAAACATTCCCAACTTAAAAGGCTAGTAAATATCTTAAACAAAATTATAGAAGTAAGTTTCTGTAACCTAAAGATTTGGCCATGAATATACGAGGAGCCTATAGAACTCCAAATAAATTGGAACAGAAAAAGAAATTCTTAATCGACACATAATAGACATAATAGAAATAATAGACAAAACGTCAAATGCACAAAACAAAGAAACTATTAAAAACAGTAAGGAAAAATGTCAAATAACATATGAAGGCAGACCTGTAAAAAATACACCAGACTTTTCACCAGAGACTATGAGAGCTCTAAGATGCTAGGTAGATTTCATATAGACCCTAAGAGAACAAAAATGCAAGGACAGGCTATCATATCTAGGAAAACTCTCAATTACCGTAGAAGGAGAAACCAAGATATTACATGACAAAACCAAATTTACACAATATATTTCCACAAATCCAGGCCTACAAAGGATAATTGATGGAAAATGCCAATACTAGGCGGGTCACTACACCCTAGAAAAAGCAAGATAGTGATCTTCTTTCAACAGACCCAAAAGAAGATAACCACACAAACATAAAATTAACATTAAAAAATAATAGGAAGCAACAACCATTATTCTGTTATACCTCTGAATGTCAAATGACTCAATTCCCCATTAAAAAGAAATAGACTAATTGACTGGATACATAAACAGCATTATGAATCATTTTACTGCATATAGGAAATGCACTTCAATGTCAAAGGCAAAAACTACTTCAGAGTAAAGGGCTGAAAAATAATTTTTCAAGCAAATGGTCCAAAGAAACAAATTGGTGCGGCGATTTGAATAACAGATAAAATCAACTTTCAACCAAAAGTTTTCAAAAAGTATAAAGAATGACATTTCAGACTCATCAAAGGAAAAATCTACCAAAATGATCTCTCAATTCGGAGTATATATGCTCTAAATACAAAGGCAACCACATTCATAAAAGAAACTTTTCTAAAGCTCTGAGTACACATTGCACCTCATACAATAAACTTGGTAGACTTTAATGTCCCTCTCTCATCAATGGACAGATCATGGAAACACAAAATAAACAGAGACATGGTGAAACTAACAGAAGTTATGGACCAAATGGCTTTAACAGATATGTATAGAACATTTCATGTTAAATCAAAAGAATATAAGTTCTTCTTAGCGCCTCAGGGTACCTTGCCCAAATTGACCATACAATCAGTCACAAAACGGTCCTCAACAGATATGAGAAGATTGAAATAATCCCATGCATTCTATCACATTATTACAGGTTAAGACTGGTCTTCAACTGCAACAAAAACAACAGAATACCCACATACACATGAAAGCTGAAGAATGCTCTGCTCAATGATAACTTGGACAAGGAAGAAATAAAAGAAGAAATTAAAGACATTTCAGAATTTAATGAAAATGAAAGCACAACATACTAAACCTGATGAGACACCAGTAAAGCAGTGCTAAGAGGAAAACTCTTGGCTCTAAGTGCCTCCAAAAAGAAACTGGAGAGTGCATACACTAGCAGATTAAAAGCACACTTAAAAGCTCTAGATTAAAATAAGCAAATAGGTGTATAGTTAGCAGAAATTATTCAGTCACATGGCTGAAATCAACCAAGTAGAAACAAAAAGAACTCTACAAAAAATCAACAAAACCAGAAGCTTGTTCTTGAGAAAACTGACAAGATAGATAAACCCTTAGCCAGACTAGCCAGAAGGAACTTAGACGGTATCTAATCATTCCCATATTCAGTCAACAAACCCAAACACTATTGTTGATGCCAGCAAGTGTTGTCCAACAGGAGCCTGATATAGCTGTCTCCTGAGAGATTCTGACAGTGCCTGACTATTACAGAAGTAGATGATCACAGTCATCCATTGGACTGGGCACAAGGTCCCCAATTAAAGAGCAAGACAAAGGACCCAAGGAGTTGAAGGGTTTGTGGATCCATAGGACAAACAACAATATGAACTACCTAGTACCCTCAGAGCTCCCAGCGACTAAATCACCAACCAAAGAGTACACATGGTGGGACTCATGGCTCCAACTGCATATGTAGCAGAGGATGGCCTAGTGGGTCACCAATGGGAGGAGAGGCTCTTGGTCCTCTGAAGGCTCTATGTACCAGTGTAGGAGAATGCTAGGGCCAGGAAGAAGGAGAGAGTGGATTTTTGAGCAGGGGGAGGAAGGAGGGAACAGATTTTTTTTAGGAGAAACCTGAAAAGGACATATCATTTGAAATGTACATAAAGAAAATATCTAATAAAAACAACAAAATCAGAAATGAAAAGGGAGGTATAACAACAGAAACTGAGGAAATTCAAAAAATCATCAGATGCTACTACAAAAGCCTATACTCAACAAAACTTGAAAATCTGGATGAAATGGACAATTTTCTAGACAGATACCAAATATCAAACTTAAATCAGGATCAAATAAACTAACTAAGCAGTCACATAAACCCTAAAGAAATAGAAGCAATTATTAAAAATCTCCCAACTAAAAAAAGGAATAGATCAGATGTGTTTAGTAAAGAATTCAAAGAAGACCTAGTACCAATACTCTTCAAACTATTCTACAAATAGAAACAGAAGGAACACTACTCAAATTATTCTATGAGTGCATAATTACACGGACACCAAAACCTCACAAAGACCCAACAACGAACTTCAGAACAAATTTCTTTCTGAATATCGATGCAAAAATACTCAGTAAAATTCTCACAAACAGATTCCAAGAACATCAAAACAATCATTCTCCATGATTAAGTAGGCTTCATCTCTGGAATGCAGGGATGGTTCAATATATGGAAATCTATCTTTGAAATCTACTATATAAACAAAGTTAAAGACTTAGCTAGTGATGGTTCTGTGGATAAAAGCATCAAAATTTGGTAGCTGATGGAGCTCATTCCTTTTCTGCTTACAAAAAGTAGTTGAATTTCAACATAAAGAAATGAGTATATTCAGTATTGGCTAACACCTACATTCTAGTTAAGGACAGCACAGTCTACTCATCATGTTCAAGGAAAACAGAATTAAGCAGTATGTATTTTGAAAAAAAATAACATTTGAGTGATATATAATCTCCCCATTATTACTTTGAAATATTCTTTTATTAATTTATTTTTTATTAAATTAATTTATTTTTTACACTCCACATTCCATTCCCTGCCCCCTCTCCAGATCCACCCTCTGACTGCTACTGATCCCACATCTCCTCCCTACCCCCTGTCTCCATGTGGATGGACCCACTTCATCTCACCTCTAAATGTCCTGTGGCCTTCAATCTCTTGAGGGTTATGAGCATGATCTCTGAATGAACAAAGACCTGGAAGTCCTCTACTGTATGTATATGTGTTGGGGGTCTCAAATCAACTAGTGCATGCTGTCTTTTTGATGTTCCAGTGTTTGAGAGGTATTAGGGGTTCAGATTAATTGAGATTGCTGGTCTTCCTATGGGATTGCCCAGCTCCTCAGCTTCTTTTATCCTTCTCTAATTCAACAATAGAAGTCAGCTGCTTCTGTTCATTGGTTGTGTGCAAATATCTGCATCTGACTTTTTCGGATGCTTGTTAGGTCTTTCGGAGGGCAGTCATGATAGGTCCATTTTTGTGAGTGCTCCAGAGAGTCAATAATAGTGTCATAAATTGGGACTACCCCTTGAGCTGAATCCCACTTTGGGCCTGTCTCTGCACCTCCTTTTTCTCAGACTCCTCTCCATTTCCATACCTATAATTCTTTCATACAGGAAATGTGGGTCAGAGATTTGACTGTGGGATGCCAACCCCATCCCACACATGATGCACTATATTCCTGTTGGAGGACCTCATAAAATTACAAAGCTTCTGTAAGGAGAAGGACACTGTAAATAGGACAAAACAGCAACCAACAAATTGGGAAAAGATCTTTACCAATCCTACATCTGATAGAGGGCTAATATCCAATATATACAAAGATCTCAAGAAGTTAGACTCCAGGGAACCAAATATCCCTATTAAATTAGGGTACAGAACTAAACAAAGAATTTTCAACTGAGGAATATCAAATGGCTGAGAAGCATCTAAATAGATGTTCAACATCCTTAGTCATCGGGAAATCCAAATCAAAACAACCTGGAGATTCCATCATATATCAGTCACAATGGCTGAGATCAAAAACTTAGGTGACAGCAGATACTGGCAAGAATGTGTAGAAAGAGTGGCACTCCTCCATTGCTGGTGGGATTGCTTGCTGGCACAACTACTCTGGAAATCAGTTTGGTGGTTCCTCAGAAAATTGGACATAGTATTACCTGGGGACCCAGCAATACCACACCAGGGCATATACCCAGAAGATGCTTGAATATGTAATAAGAACACTTGCTCCACGATGTTAATAGCAGTCTTATTTGTAAGATCCAGAAGCTGGAAAGACCCCACATGTCTCTCAACAGAGGAATGGATACAGAAATTGTGGTACATTCACACAATAGAGTAATACTCAGCTATTAAAAACAATGAATTAATAAAACTCATAGGAAAATGGATGGAACTAGAAAATATCATCCTGAGTGACATAACCCAATCACAAAAGAATGCACAGGATATACACTCAGTGATAAGTGGAT
>JADRCD010216801.1:0-24917 GCA_019843815.1 Montemys delectorum
ATAAGGTAAGGATATTTAAATACATTTTCTATTTTTTCAATTTTGAAACATAAAACTATAATGCTTCCAATTCTATTCACTGTATAACTAAGAAATTTCATAATAAATTTAAATCTATGGTAAATATGAACATTTTCTTTATGATGTATTATAGTGTATATTTTTGGGACATAAGTAGCATATGATCCATACTAAGCACTGATTATTTTGACACTAGTTATCTTAAGACATGATATCATAATAAAGCTATGATAAATTTGCCTTTAGGGAATTCAAGGGAGAGGCAAATGACTTAGAATGGATTGTTATTTATGTTTTGATTACATGAAGTTTCTAATGAATCCATATCATAGTTTTTAAAAGGGAAAATATTTTTCTTGTTGCTTATATTGGCATATTCATGGTGAAACATGATAGTTTAGGCAAGAACTCTGAGTCTTCTTACAACTATAAAGACACACAATATGTTATGATTTTATAGTTTTCAAAAGGGAGCCACATGTTCTATTTTGCTTTCAGGTTATTCATTGCTAAACTGAATTCTGAAGACTGTAAGAAAATTTCTCTTCTCAAGTCGACCTGCTGGAAAGTCTTCCTACATGTAGCTGAAGAGTCAGGCTTTCTAGGACTGTGAAGATTCTGAACTGTGTTACGGTACTAGTGGACAATGGAAACATGTTAAAATATTGTCTCTAAAACCATTTTTAGAAAGATATTATGGATACTTTTAGGCAATTAGGACAGATATGAAAATTAAGGTAATGTAGCAGTGATTTATTCACCCTTATTTCTCACGTTTATCCTCTTTCTGCATTATTCCAGCATGATGGTTGTAATAACTGGGTGAATATCATACATTTCAACCAACTATAACATATTCTTGTTTTGTACCACAGACTTCTTTTCTTTAAATTGCTCAAATGAGAACTATCTTTCTGTTGTATTAAAACTGTAGTTTTTAAAATGCTACCTCCAAATATCCTGTATACATATATGAAATAGCAAGCTGACTAGTGTGTAAACCAAGACATCTTATTTCCCTAAAATGTCTTCTACAGTTATTTTTATTTAGTAGATTTTTTCTACATGCTTATCTTTGCCTGTTTCAATAGAGAATACAATGCCCCCATACTCTCTCTGTTAATCTGTATCACTTGCTCTTATGACATACTCCCCCATGCACACACAGAAAGAAGGAGAGAGAAAGAGAGCGTTTTTTCAATAATTAGGTAAAATTTTTATGTACTAGTTAACAGTATAGTTTTAACAGAATATATGCATTAGAACATATGTGGTAATACCAAAAAGACAATGATTAAAATATGATGTAATAAAATATAATATTCATTATTATAAGGGAATATTTTATTAGAGATACTTTAATGAAATCTATGACATAGGTGTCCTGACATTAGAAATTCATATCAAATTAATAATAACCTATCTCCATAAAAAGTAGTAATGATAATGATAAAAGCCATGGAAGGAATTTAATCTTTATAATGTATTGAAAAGTCATGTCCTCAGAATATTGGCAAGAACTCCAAGATTGAATAGGAAAAGAGCATAAGAACTAGTATTGTCAGTCTGGCTCAGACTGTTGTCTGGTTGATTATTGTCTCAGTTAAGATCATGGAAGGTCTTATATGTTTTGAAGTTATTACAGTTGAATCTGCTTAGAGATGAAATTTCTACTGAATCTAAAGATGAGTGTTGTCAGGATAAGCAATTTTTAGTTCATTTGCAGGGCAATTACATGTTACTTTCAGGAAGTAAAATTTGTTCCCTATTTGATGATCACATCTTCTTAGAGGGTCAGCGTCATCAGTGAGTCCTCTGCAGACACACTTCAACTGTTCATTCATGGGTTATAGCAGTTAATAAAGACTTCTTGATAGCCCTCTGTAGTTTGGAATAAATGATGTAAAAGACAACAGTTAATAAAATTGGAAAAATCTTAGTTAATTTATCATTTCTTCATCCTTGAAGAGAGATCATTAATGGCTTAAGGTAGATAGCATGGTAGACAGTGGAGCTGAGTAACAATTTGTCTCAAAGTTTCAAACAATCAAAATCAAAGGAAATAATGGAAGACAGTTCTTCTTGGATATCCATTGGACATTTTAGTGATCTTAGTAAATACAGCATCTTTATTGCTGTTATAGTTTTCCTAGTGGAACTAGTTATGAAAAGAGTTAACACAAAATGTCATTAAATTGTTCCAACTTCTTTGGTCCTCAAACTCATAGACATCTAATAAAATCAAAGGCAAGACTGAGACTATAATCTAGGTGAAAATCTTGCATTTTATTTTTATATGTATCTTTAATTTTTCTTTTCTGAATTTTTCTGTATTTGTTCTTCATTAAGTGGACTAAAAACCATGATAAAACCATAAAAATTACATATTGATCTTATTATGACTGTCTTTGACAAATAAAACAAGACTAACATATTGTATAGTGTGTTTGATAATTAGTCTTTATTTTAAAAATGTATGAGTTAAGTTTACATACCTCAGTTGCAGAAAATGTGCTTAACATTTACAAAGACCTAAGGGGGTAAAACCAGGACTAGAGAAAAAGATAATAGGGAGGGAGAAACTGAAGAAGCCAAAGAGGGCAAGAAATGAGAGGAAATACACACACACACACACACACACACACACACACACACACACACCACACAAAGAGAGGGGGGAGAGAGGGGGAGAGAGGGAGAGAGGAAGAGAGAGACAGAGAGAGACAGAGAGAGACAGAGAGAGAGAAAGAGAAAGAGAGAGCTAAGAGGAAGAAGACAAGGATACAAGAGTAAGGGCAGAAAAAACTATCAATTTATGGAAACACAGTAGTAATTTAGGTAGTTTCCTGACTCTTTTCCACTTAGTGTGTTTATACATTGGTGTAAGTATTTGGAAATTTGCCAATTATCATTCATTTTTCTTCATCTGACAGGCAGTACAAATAATCTACTATGCCCAATGTCACTGCAGTAACTGGATTCATCCTCATGGGTTTCTCTGAAATCCAGGAGCTACAGACTCTATATGGAGTGTTATTTCTAGTGATATACCTGGGAATTTTAATGAGTAACCTCCTCATCATCATTCTCATTACTGTGGATCTGAAGCTCCAAACACCCATGTACTTCTTCTTGAAGAATTTATCTTTTCTGGATGTCTTCCTTGTGTCTGTTACAATTCCAAATTTCTTTGTCAATAGTCTTACTCACAAAAATTCCATTTCTGTATTTGGCTGTGCATGTCAGGTATTTTTCATGGCTTTCCTTGGATCGGGAGAAGTGTTTGTTCTTACTACAATGTCATACGATCGCTATGTTGCCATTTGCAGTCCCCTTCACTATGAGGTCATTATGAGTAATGTTACCTGTGTCGTGATGATGAGTGTTTCCTGGGGCACTGGATTACTCTTTGGAGCCATGTACACAGCTGGCACCTTTTCCATGGTTTTCTGTGGCTCCGTTGGGATCCCACAGATTTTCTGTGATGTTCCATCACTTTTAAGGATTTCCTGCTCTAGATCACTCATGATCATGTACGTAAGTCTTGGAATTGGTGCTTGTCTAGGAATGTCTTCTTTTATTTGTGTTGTGATTTCCTACTTTTACATTTTTTCCACTGTGCTGAAGATTCCTACCACTAAAGGCCAGTCCAAAGCCTTTGCCACCTGTATCCCCCACCTCATTGTTTTCAGTGTTTTTATTGCCACTGCTTGCTTTGTCTATCTGAAGCCACCCTCAGATGTACCATCAATTACAGACAGACTGTTTTCTGTGTTGTATATTGTGCTATCACCAGCACTTAACCCTGTGATCTACAGCTTAAGAAACAATGATGTTGACAGTGCTCTGAAGAGATTGCTCAAACGCTCTAGCCAAGAGACATTCATCATTTAATACATCAAAATGTTTGGGAGTGACATAGTATATCAGAGGTAATAGGGACATTTTATGACTTTTACATTTTAAAAATGTGAGAATTCTATATGTTTAATTATTTGGTAGCTCAATTCCTTTGAAACAAATTAGTAAGGAAAGCATATGAATTAACAACCAAGATTCACCCTGATTTCTATGAGATTCTGCCAAGTGTTGAGAGGGAATAATCATGGACAACTCAAGTGGCTTACTGGAGGTTTACCTTGGTATATAATGCAGCAGACGTGATAGAAACATATTTACAGAAAGCTTTGTTTCTACTCTGTGCTTGTATGATCATTGTATATTTCTTTGTCTAAGATTGCAATCCAAAAATATTCAATTCTGACTCTGAATGCAAATTCTTTCTTTTTGTTTGTTTGTTTTGTTTGTTTGCTTGCTTCTTTTTTTTTTTTTTTTTTTTTTTTTTTTTTTTTTTTTTTTTTTTTTTGAGACAGGGTTTCTCTGTATAGCCCTGGCTGTCCTAGAACTCAGTCTGTAAGTCTGTAGACCAGGCTGGCCTCGAACTCAGAAATCCGCCTGCCTCTGCCTCCCAAGTGCTGGGATTAAAAGCATGCACCACCACCATGCAGTGTGCAAATTCTTTCTATCTGAGGTTGAAAAGATGTGGTGGAATCTTTTATAACTATAGCAGAAATCACTTGGCTACGACTGATTTCTGTTTTTGTTTTTGTTTTGTTTTGTTTTTTTTTTTATTTGTTTTTTTTTTCAGTGTCTTTTTGACTGGAAAGTCTTTCTCTTTACTGGGTATTGTCTTATGGTGATTTTGATTTATCAAAATGAACTTTACATTTAAAATAAAAGTCCAGTTTTCTATGAATTTTCATGATACTATTCTCATTTTAAACTGTGTTAAGATTATTTATAGGTAGTTTGACCATATATTACTATTGGGAAATGGTGCATGGATCAAGTCAGTCAGTGTTTAGCAATCTCATTATCCTATCTTGTTTTGTCTATCATAAAAAACAACAACAAAAATTACTCTTAGCCATAAAATAAAGGACTCCCATTTCTACTATATGCTCTGTTGATATCATGCTATCATTATTCATGCACCCCTAAGAAGTATAGAATTCTGAAGGTTCCTTAAACCACCAGGACATCACAATCTACTGGTGGAATCTGAACAGTAAGCACACATTGTGGAAAAATTGGGCCCAATATGTCAACTCATGATTTCAACCATTATGTATATATTACTTCGCTTAACTCAACTTCAGTGCAAACTATAAGTCTAATTCATAGCAAAACAAGAGACACATAAATGCTATTACACTGGAGATAGCCTTTAAACAATATCTACCAGCATACAGAATAACAAAATATGCCTTTGAAAGCATAATTCGAACTTATGTTCCACCTGCTGTTTCATTTGTTCGTTTTAGATGTACTTCTGTTTCTTAAACAACTTTTGCTTACTGACCTTTGAATCTTTTTATAAATTATTAAAGCTCAAAGTATTAAATGTAATACTCAAAACTTTGAAATTCAATTGCTATTTTTAAAAATTATTGTTTTACACACACACGGAGACACACACACACACACACACTCACACACAAACCAATTTCTAGCACCACATTGAACTGTTTTTCAGATGAGGTATAAAAGAAATTGAAAGGAGTGTTATGGCCTGATTTATATCTAATTGTTTCTTTTATATATTAATTTATATTAAGGAGGTAAACACATGAGATATTAGCAAGTTTCAGAAAAAGAAACCATATGTGAACTTTCTCATTCTGAAACAAAACAGATAAACAGTAAAACTATACAAATAATGCTATGTAGACTGAGAAATAGAGTGAAAAATTAGACATTTCTTGTTCTTAATATTTTGATATACCTTTTTCTTTGAATAAATAGTTGTTTTCTAAATTGTGAAAATGTGTCCTCAAAGTTTTAGAATAAAAAGTTGATTAAATTGATGTGAATTATATTAAATGAAATATATGCTTCAAACGAAACACAAAACCACATCAAAGAGAAAAGGAAACCAGTAAAAATAACTTTTTAGCAAGACTCTTTGGTGCATATACTGTCGGAGAGGTGTGTGGTGGGGATATAAGAAATCCTCTTTGGCATATGGAAGATTCTCACAGGGGTCATGTGAGCATAGAATTTGGAAGTCTTCCTATGCACACTTTACGGTTGTGAAAATAAGAATACTTTTGATATTTTGTGACTCTAGAGATTTCTGTAAAGGAGAGTAGAAAAATAAAACAAAGATACAAAGCAAGTCAGTGATAACTCATATTAGTACTTTTCTCATTGCTGAAACTGAGTACTTGATAACAATAACTTAAGGACAGGAGAATTCAGTTTGGCTCCTGGTTTCATGAACCACTAATCCAACATGGCAAGAAAGGCCTTGCTTTTGCAGAGGTTTTGCTCTTTAAAGAGGAATGTAGAGTGCCCCTATTTATATACATATTGAGAAGATGGCAGACAGCACTAGAAAAGGAACAAGGCTCTGAGCCTTAAGGACTTCCCAACAGTTATCCATCCACAGGGTGGGTCTCTATTCTTGATTCCAAACCCTCACAATCCAGGTTGATCATCTGGGGACAAAATATAAAAAGAGATGAGCTCATAAGTGAGAATATACAAGCAATTGCTAAAAGATAAAATGATATTACAGAGTCTCTATGAGCTCATAATATGAATTATACAAAACACATATCAAATTAGTATATGAATAGCAGCAGTCAAGGTTCAAGTGAAAATCTTGACTTAAACGTATTCTTTAGCTAGCATTTCATGATGGCATTTTAAATACAAATATAATTTTACTTCTCTCATATGCTCAAACACTTAAGCTTTCAATAGTTCGCTTATTCATTTCAATTTATTTTTCTTTTCACCTGCATCTGATAATATTTTTTTGAGAAGTACATTTTCACCAAAGCATCTTCTACAGGGCACATATGACAGAAATTAAATAATATAATAATATTTCATCACCCACAAAAATATTTAAGACAAGCTGATATGGGTTACTTATGAAGATGATTCTTCTATAGCATGTGGAATATGAATGTGAGCATAAATACAATTCTGATCAAATGAGCAGAAAATCAAAAATGAAGAATTATGCTTTAGAAATTTATTGCATCTTTACAATTCTCAATGTTGTCTAGGATTTCAAAGACCAACTTTGACATCCAGGGTGTAAACAGAGGCAGTCAGCAAGGTGGGGCATCAGCAATTGGGATCAGTACTGAAAGCAGCGGACAGGGGTCAGCACTAAGAGGGGCTCAAGTGGGTTGGTCCAGATAGTGACCAAGGGGGCTATTTCCTATGGCAGCCAACAATTAGAGGAATTACACAGCTGATTTTTTTCTGAAGGAACATAGCTTGATTCACTGGGAAATCTAAACTTTCTTAAATAGTAGAGGTTGGCAAGAAAGAAAAGGAAATAGGAGAAATTCATACACACCCACAGAAACCCACACACGATAATTGGATGAAGCATAAGGCAGACTCTAATAACTTCATACCCAGAAATACCTACATACATACATACATACATACATACATACATACACACACATATACATCCATATATACATATATACTTACATATGGACAGACATGTACATATTCATACATTGAAGAAATGGCAAGCAGGGTCCAAGCACACACACACACACACACACACACACACACACATACACACACACACACACACACCTGGTGTGTGGATGAAACAAAATTCCAACACACTACCACACAAACTTTACACATACGCATCCACAAAGAATTGGTGGATGGAACAAAATTCCAACAACTTTATTTTTTCTCCCGTAGCTTATATATCACAGCAATATCTTTCAAGCAGTATACGCTTACAATGTGATTACATTCTAGTTTTCTCCTAGTAAATAACCACAAAAAATATCTTCAACAATACCTTTACAAGAAATAGTACTGTGTAGTACAGGTAAAGTAAGCAAATTTTCCAAAGAACCCACATACATTGGTAACTAAGCAAGTTGTTAAAGATTAACAAAGTATGAGCAAGTGAAGTAGTTTTCTGAGCCAGTTTCTCTTACTGGCAAACTGCAATTTGTGGTTAAAAAGGAAAGATAACCATTTTATTGTTTGTCTTCAATAGTCGTTCTATAAGAATCTTAAAATAACCACATATCTAAACTTTTATATAAAAATCAATCTTATCTATTTAAATCTGCAGAATGCATATCTACACATCAGCAATTTTTATTAGAACATATTAGGAAGCTGAGGGCAAAAATCAGTATAAGCAATCACTCATTACTAGTCCAGCCTCAGTGAGAGTCACATCGGCCAATGCTGCCATTGCTTTTGTCCCCTAACCTTAAAAATGTAGTTAGTTTAACTATTAAGAGAGTATGTCTTTCTGAACTTCAAATAGTTCCCTAAGATTTTTTACATCAGAACCAGTATCTAAAACATCTTACCCATGGCTTCACTTAAAATTTTAATTTTCCAAATGCTTTCTAAGTATGTTTGGTCATTACTGACAATCTATATTTCTAAGTTCATCCCTAGGGTGGTGCTAAAATCATTAATCTGCTCCAGCAGCAATGCCCAGAAAAAGATCAAGCACTATTATTTTAAGGGCCAAAGATACTGCCCAGCGAGGAGATAAAAGTCCCCTTAGAGTTTTCATACAATTCTTAGATTAAGAGGGATGTGAGGGCAACAAGCAGAGCAGAGATCCATAACAGTGTGAAATCCTCAATACATGTAGTCCCGGGTAAGGTCTCTTTGATGCACATCCATTATGATTGTGCTAACCGATGGGTCAGATTTCATGAGTTTTAAAGCCATTTGTTGTTCCTCCTGCATGGCCTTTGCCATATTGTAAATTTAGAAATTAAAATATCCCAGAGTAAAACACAATTATAAATATAAACAGCATAATTCATGAACAAATTTAAAACTTTACATAGTCATTCTTGAAGATAAATTAGAAAAATCAATACCTTAGTTCAAATCATTGAAACTTTATTAGCACTAAGTAAAAAGTTAGTCATGTGTAATACTAAACATCCACTAGATTCTTTTTTTTTTACATTAAGTATTCACCCTGGTCTAAAATTTTTCCATGTGCTATTTATTAATAAAAATGTATGAAAATAAAATAATATTAAGTGAATAAAATATGACAGTGGAAATGAAATTAGTATTAAAGGACCCTTTAATTATCTATATTTTTATTGGTACCATAAATAATACACATAAAAGGAAACAAGACTTTTTAATTTGAATATCTTTCTGAAAACTGTAGTTTACAAAGGGCATCTTACAAGGTCTAGGTTTCTATGGAGTTTTTTTAATCTATCCTGTTTTTACTTCCTTGACAGTTTTCACTTCCACTCATTTTTTCACATCCATGTGCCAGTTTTATTTTAATTATTTTATTTATTTAAATTCCAGTTGTTGCCAATCCCTAAGTCACCCCTTCCACAGTTCCTCATCTCATTCTTTTTCCTCTTGCCTCTGAGAGAGTGCTCCCTCCAACCTGTCAGGCTCCCCCTTCCCTGGAGCCTCAAGTCTCTGGAGGATTAAGCTCATCTTCTCTCACGGAGACCAGACCAGGTAGACCAACCAGTCCATGTATGTTCCTGGTTGGTGGCTCAGACTCTGGGAGCTCCCCAGGGTCTGGGTTAGTTGAGAATGCTGTCTTCATATGGGGTCACTCTCCTCCTCAGCTTCTTCTCTCCTTCCTTAATTTAACTATAGGGATTCCTGACTTCAGTCAAATGGTTGCTCATAAGTATTTGCTTCTATCTCAATCTGGTGCTGGTAGGGGCTCTCAGAGGATAGCCATGCTAGGCTCCTGTCTGTAAGCAAATCACAACACAGTAATATCAGACTTTAATACCCCTGCCCATGATATGAATCCCAAGTTGGGCCAGTCATTGGACCACCATTCCTTCAGTCCCTTCACTAGTTTTGTCCTTGCAGTTCTTTTCAACAGGAACAATTCTGAGTCAGGAATTTTTACTGTGCATTAGTAACCCTGTCCTTCCACTCAAGGCCCGGTCTATCTACTGGAAGTGGACTCTTCGAGTTCCCCTTTTTCCAATGTTAGGTATTTTGGCTAAGATCACCCCCAATGAGTCCTGAGAGTCTGGTACCTCCCAAGTCTTTAGTACTTTCATGAGCCTTTCACCTCCCACTCACTGAGACTGCTCCTTTCCATTAATTCTCTTGGCCCTCTGGGCTTCTCTCATGTCTCCTCCCCATCATATAAGATCCTCTTCCCCTCTCCCCCCCCCCACCCCCCGTCCTTCTCCCACTAAGGTCCTTGTCTCTCTTTCTCCCTTGATTATTTCCTTCCCCCTTCTAAGTGGGACTGAAGCCTCCTCACTTGGGCATTTCTGATTGTTAGACTTCATACAGTCTGTAGGTTGTATCCTAGGTATTCTGTACCTATACCATGTGTGTTCTATTGTGTTTGAGTTAACTCATTCAGGATGATATTTTATAATTCCACCCATATGCCTGAAAAATTCATGATGTATTCATTTTTAATAGCTGAGAAATATTCCATTGCATAAATGAACCACATTTTCTGTATCCATTCTTACCTTGAGGGAAATCTAGGTTGTTTTCAACTTCTGGCTATTACAAATAAGGCGCTATGAACATAATGGAGCACATGCCCTTGTTGTATGTTGGAGCATCTTTTCGCTATATGCCCAAGAGTGATATAGCTGGGTAATCAGGTACAACTATTTCTAATATTCTCAGGTACTGCATGATTGATTTCCAGAGAGGTTATACCAATTTGCAATCCCATCAGCAATGGAGGAGTGTTCCTTTTTCTCCACATCCTCTCCAACATGTTATCACCTGAGTTTTTGATCTTAGCCATTCTAATTGATGTAAAGTGAAATCTCAGAAATATTTTGCTTTCCATTTCAGTGATGACTCAGGAATTTGAACATTTCTTTAAGTGCTTCTCAGTCATTTGAGATTTTTCTGTTGTGAATTCTCTGTTTAGCTCTATACCCCATTTCGGATTGGATTGTTTGGTTTTTCAGAGGTTAGCTTTTTGAGTTCTTTATATATTTTGGGTATTAGCCCTGTGTCAGATGTGGGATTTGTGAGGATTTTTTCCCAATCTGTAGGTTGCCTATTTGTCCTTATAGAAACTTTTCAGTTTCCTAAGGTACCATTTATCGGTTGTTGATCTTAAAGCCTAAACCATTGGTATTCTGTTCAGAAATTAGTTCAAGCCTCTTTCCTATTTTCTCTTCTAATATATTTAGTGTGTCTGGTTTTATGTTGCAGCCATTGATCCACTTGGACTTGAGCTTTCTGCAAGTTGATAAATATCGTTCTATTTCAATTCTCCTATAGACTAACACCATTTATTTAAGGTGCTTTACTTTTTCCACTGTATGTTTTTGGCTTCTTTGTTAAAGATCAAGTGTCCATAGGTTTGGGGGTTTATTTCTGGTTCTTAGATTTTATTCCATTGATCATCCTGTCTGTTTCAGTACCAATAAAATTTTTTTTAAAAAAATCACTGTTGTTCTGTAGTACAGCTTGAGGTCAGAGACAGGGAATCCCCTGGAACCCTACCCAGTTTCCCCTGCACAAACTCCCCATCCCCTCCCCCTGCCTCTATGAGGGTGCTCCCCTACCTGCCCACCCATTCCTGCTTCAGTGCCCTACTATTCCCCTTCCTTTGGTCATTGAGCCTCCTTTTATTGTTGAGAATTGTTTTGGTTATCCTGGGTTTTTTGTTTTTCCATATGAAGTTGAGAATTGCTTTTTTCCATGTCTGTGAAGAACTGAGTTGGAATTTTGATGAGAATTGCATTGAATCTGTAGATTGCTTTGGGTAAGAAGACCATTTTCATTATGTTAATCCTACCAATCCATAAGCATGGGAGATCTTTCCATCATGTTCAGTCTACCTCAATTTCTTTTCTCAGGAATTTGAAGTTCTTGTCACATATCCATACCTTTCACTTGTTTGATAAGAGTTATACTAAAATATTTTATGCTATTTGTGCCTGTTATGTAGAGTGTTGTTTCCCTAATTTCTTTCTCAGAGTGTTTATCATTTGTATAAATAGAATATTTATTTTTTTGAGATAATTTTATATCCTGCCACTTTGTTGAAATGCTGTCAGTGTTGTAGTAGTTCTCTAGTGGAATTTTGGGTGTGGATTATATATTCTATGATATCATTTGCAAATAGTGATACTTGGACTCCTTCCTTTTCTCCTTGATATCTTTTCGTTGTCTAATTTCTCTAGCTAGAACTTCGAGCGTTATATTGAATAAATAGGGAGAGAGTTGGAAGCCTTGTCTTGTCCCTGATATTAGTGGGGTTGCTACTAGTTTCACTCCATTTGCTTTGATGTTGGCTGCTCATTTTGCTGTATATTGCTTTTTCTATGTTTAGGTATGTGCCATGAATTCTTCATCTCTCCAGAACTTTGAACATGTAGGGGTTTTATATTTTCTTGGAGGCTTTTTCAGCATCTAATGAGATAATCATGTAGTTTTTTTTCCTTGAGTTTCTTTATATAGTGGATTATATTGATGAATTGTGGTATATTGGACCCTCTCTGCATCCCTGGGATGAAGCCTACATGTTTGTGGTGAATGATGGTTTTGATGTATACTTGGATTCAGTTTGTGAGAATTTTATTGAGTATTTTTGTGTGTATACTCATATTCATCAGCTAATTGGTCTGAAATTCTTTTTTTGTTTTTGAGTCTTTGGATGGTTCAGGTATCAGAGTAAATGTGACTTCATAGAATGAATTAAGTACTGTTCCTTCAGTTTCTATTTTGTGGAATAGTTTGAATAGTATTGACATTAGCTCTTCTTTGAATATTTGGTAAAGTTCTGCACCGAAACCATCTGGCGGTAGGCCTTTTTTTTTTTTATTGGAAAGTTTTTTATGACTATTTTTGTTTACTTGGGGGTTATGAGATGGTTTAATTCATTTACCTGAACTTGTTTTAACTTTGGTAATGGTATCTGTCTAGAAAATTATCCATTTTATCTAGATTTTCCTGTTTTGTCGAGTATAGGCTTTTGTTGTAGGTTCTGAGGATTTTTTTGAATTTCCTCATTTTCTATTGTTATGTTTCCCTTTCATTTCTGATTTTGTTAATATAGATATTGTTTCTGTATCTTTTAGTTAGTTTGGCTAACAAAAAGGGAATATAAGGGTTTACCTATCTTGTTGATTTTCTCAAAGAATCATGTCTTGGTTTTGTTGATTCTTTGTATCTTTGTTGTTTCTAAATGGGTCATTTCAGCCCTGAGTTTGATTATTTCTTGCAATCTACTCTTTACAGTGTGTTTTTTTTTCTGTTGTAGAGCTTTGAGGTGTGATGTTATGTTGCTTCTATGGGATCTCTCTAATTTCTTTTCTTTTCTTTCTTTTTTTTTTTTTTTTTTTTTTCCGAGACAGGGTTTCTCTGTATAACCCTGGCTGTCCTGGAGCTCACTCTGTAGACCAGGCTGGCCTCGAACTCAGAAATCTACCTGCCTCTGCCTCCTAATTGCTGGGATTAAAGGCATGTGCCACCACTGCCCGGCTTCCATTTTCTTTATGAAAACATTTATTGCTATGAATTTTCCTTTTAATACTGTTTTCATTGTATCTTAAAGGTTTGGGTATTATGTGTCTTCATTTATCTTGAATTTTATAAGTCTTTGATTTCTTCCTTTATTTACTCCATGACAAAGTTATCATTGAAAAGAGAGTTGTTCAAGGAAGTTCTTTATATCCTCCTTAAAGGCCTCTATCATCTACACGAGATGGAATTTTAAGTTATTATCGTGCTTTTCATGCCTACACCAAAGAATTGCTGTGCTGGGTAAGGTGGGTTCTGATGGTGCCACATTGCATTGAGTTCTGTTGCTTATAATCTTGATCTTGCCTCTGGTCATCTGGTTCTCTCTGGTATAAAGTAGCCTGGATGTCTCTTATTGTAACAGGTCTCCTTGGGGGGAAAGGTAGCTCTGTGACCTGAGTCAGTGCTGCTCTCCTTAGAGGTAGGCAGTGTTGTCTCTGATTAGAGTGGGCCTCCTGTGTCTCTGGTTAAAGCAGACCTCCAGTCTCTCTGTGAACCTCCTGCATCCTTGGTTAATTTGGACCTCCTGGGAAGCTCGAAGTCTACAGCTTTTGTGGGGGTATTGGGTCACTGGTCTGGCCATGGTAGGGAAGTGGGCAAGACAGAAGGTACAGCTCTATGTCCTTGGTCACTGCCGACCTCCTGGGAAGCTTGCAAATTGAAGGGTTTGGGTATTTATCTTATCCTTATCTGGCCTTGGTGGCAAATTGGGCTGGAAGGGAGGTGGAGTATCATAGAAGGTAGTGGGTCAGGGGGGTAGGGACCATGTCAGCTAGTCTGTATGGGTGTCCTGGTGTGAGTATTTGACCTGTAAGCTCAGTCTCTGAGGACCTCCTGGGAAGCACATAGGCTTCAGTTTTTGATTGAGTATCTGCCAGGTCCCTGATCTGGCCCGTGTACCAGTTATTTGAAGATCTGCCTTCACTATTCATTTAACTCCCTTCCCCCCAACTTTTTTTTAAAAAATTACAGGTACATTGTCATCTGCCATTGCAGATTACTAAAGTTAGTGGAGATGCTAAATCTTTAGAGAAAACTGACCCACCTATTCTTTCCAAGCAGCTAAGAATTGTTAATACTTCTTCTTGTAATGTAATTTTATGTTTAATTTCCCTTTTCATGCTGAGAACTGGTCTGAGTTGAGATTGTATAGGTTATGAGTATGTTTCCTTTAGTCATCTTCCACATCTGGCTCTCAGTCTTTATCCTTCCTTCTTTAGAAATTGTACCTGAGCCTTGGGCACTGGAGGTATAAGGTGTATATTTTTCTTCCCATTAGGGCTGAATATTCTATAAACTGTTATTCTATTCACCTGGGACAGTTTTTGTTTCTGTGGTTAAAAAAAACTATCTTCTATAAATAAAAGCTTGGATGATGACTGAGAGATGCATGTATAACAACAGTCTTATAAGTTAATTAGGATGATAAGGAGCACACTGAGGAGTATCCTAGTTAATAGCTTTCTAGAACTTATAAACTATATATTGCAGTTAAAGTGGCCCTTGAATGACATTGTTTTGTTTTCCTTTTAGGATATGTACTACTTTTGATTTTGATGTTCAGTGGAAACATCTGTAGTGGTTTGAACTGTGACACAGTCTAAGAAACTTTTATTATATTAAAAAAATGGTTAGAGTTTCACTCATTCTTATGTCACAGTAACTGGGAACAGAACTCAGTGCTTTTCTGGGTAAATTTTTAACTAGCACTGAGAATAACAGTCCACAAAACTAAAAAAAAGGTCAACTATCTGAAGAGCCCAAGTGAGGAAGCCTCAGTCCCACTTGGGAGGCAGAAGAAAGCAATTACAAGAGGGGAGGGAGGAAGGGACCTGGGAAGGAAAGTAGACAAGATGGGTGAAAAGGGGGAACATGATGTGGTATTGGTTGGGGGAAAAAGACTGACGCTCCAAGGGTCAGCAGAAAGAATGGAAACAGGAAACCTCAGGAGGTTGGGGGGACCCTCCAAAATGTACCAGAGACCTGAGAGTAGAGGGCATCTCAGAACACAATGGGAGAGAGAGACCTTAGATGAAATGCCCTACAGTGGGGAGAGGGAATTTGTACAGCCTACATCCAGAAGAAAGATAGGGCATCAAGTAAGGATGCAGTTGCCATCCCACAGTCAAAACTCTCACCCATAATTATTTCGGTCTAAAAGAACTGTGGGAATGGAAATAGGGAGAAGCCTATGGAAAAGGAGGTCCAGAGACAGGGCCAAAGTGGGATCCAGTTCAAGGGGAAGCCCCAAGGCCTGAAACTGTTACTGAGGCTATGGAGCACTCACAAAACAGACATATCACAACTGTCCTCTGAAAGCCCCAAGAAGCAGCTGAAAGAGTCAAGTGAAGAAATTTACATCCAACCAGTGGACAGAAGCTGCTGACCACTATGGTTGAATTAGGGAAAAGCTTGAAGAAGCTGAGGAGGAGGGTGACCCTGTAGGAAGACAAGCAGTTTCAATTAACCTGGACCTCCAAGAGCTTTCAGACACTAGACCACCAACCAGGTAGCATACACTAACTGATATGAGGCCCCAAACACATATACAGCACAGGACTGTGGGGTCTGAGTTCAGTCAGAGAACATGAATCTAACCCTCAAGAGACTGGTGGACCCAAGGAGTTTACAGGTCTGGTGGGGTAGGGTTGTGGGGTAGGGTTGCGGGGACTTCTTTGTGAAGAGAGTGGTTGTGAAGAGGAGGTAGGGGATGTGGAACAGTCAGAGGGTGGACTGGAAGGGGAATAAAATCTGGGGTGTAAATAAAATAAATGAATACATAAAAATAAAATCTATTAGAAATCAAGTAATCATACTGTAAATAAATATTATTAATTTTGCTATACATGGTAACTGGTTTTGGTGACTGAGAAATTTTATCAAGGTATCATTTGTTTTTCTACTACCAAATATTTATTTGGGTCAAGATCATGATTGTTACCTAAACCCTCCTTAGTTAAAATAATTAAGATGAAATTCATGAAGATTAGTTTTGATGATATTTTTGGTTAGTGACTTTACAAGATTTAAAATTACCTGAGACATGATTCCCTGAATACCTTTTCATGGAGGTTTGCCTAAGGTGGGGTGATTTATCCATTTACTGTAGGACAATATTCTATGGTGTAGGATCCCACACTGAATAAAAGGGAAGGAGTAAGTAGAGTGAGAGAATTCATATCTCTCTGCTTCTTTCCCATAGATGCACTTTGTCCATTTGCCTCATGGTCCTGCCTTTCCAAAGAAGATAAATTTTTGACCAAACAATGCAGCAAAATACCAAGCAATTCCTTGGTATTACTGTGAAGCTTTTTCATAGGAATATGAAACATAATTAATAAAGAGCACTGGTACCAAGAAGTGAGTTTCTTCTTATGATAAACTGGATTATGTGTTTCTTAATATTTGGGAGTGTATTTACCAGAGGAAAGTGAGAAAACTTTGAGCTGTGTTTTTAGAGAAACATAAGAATGCTAGGATTATTGGGAGATTCTGATAGAATATTCTTAGACAGAATTCTTAGAAAAATAAGACAGAGAAGATTTGCTCATGAAGCTTCATAAAGCAAACAAGGGTTTTATTGGTATTGAAGATTGGACTGAAATAATTTTTGTTGTATTCTGATAGTGAACCTGCATGCAATTGATCAATATTCTAAAATGTTGAGCCAGTCTGAATTCAAAGTACTAGACTAAGTTTTGTTTTTTGACATAGGCCATGGCATGGTTATGACTCAGTGCTTTTAGCCATGCTTATAGTGAGAAATTTATAAAAGATAAGAAAACATGTGCCTGAGCAGTTAGTCTAAAGTTGTAAATGATGACAAGATGGAAAAAAATACCAGCTTCAATAGGGCCATTAATCCAAACCACCATTTCATACATGGAAAAGTATGAAGGATTTTTTTAATTAAATTCCAGTTATCAAAATGTTAAAATGTATATGTGTTGAAGGAACAGATCCTCAACTTATTATATTTTACTAGTTCTTTTCTGCAAACCTCTTACTTAGGAAAATATTTCCCACAGTAGTGTCAAAGGCATACAGAGGCCACTGAAACTGTTGTCCAGGGTCTAAGTTAAATCGGACTTGACAGTAGAACTCCGTGTTGTGACTTATATGATATTATTGTGTTTTAGTGAATATAGAACAATTCAGGTAGACTCAAACTAAGGTTTCACTAAGCTTGTAGGGACCAGAAAATGTTTGGCAGTTTAACATGGATTTTCTGCTAGTAGGATTTGAAAGGAAACGGAGAAAGTAAAGCTTAGAATGTAATTGAACTCCATTATGTTGTCAATACTGAGAGAAAGGTAAGTCTAGCAAGGAAAGCAACAGAAGTATTGTAGAGGCAGCTAAATCAAAATCCATATGAGCAATACGTTGGAAAACTGGGTGTGGGGTACCTGAAGAATATGGAAGCCCAGATGATTACATCATAAAACCCAGATTCCAAAAAGAAAGGTAAAACTTTTGCTGTTTTTCCTACCTCTGTCACCTTTTTTTTTTTTTTAATCTTACTCATTCTGACTGGTGAGAGGTGGAATCTCACCATTGTTTTGATTTGAATTTCCCTGATGACTAAGGATGTTGAACATTTCTTTAGGTGATTCTCACCCATTTGGTATTCTCCAGTTGAGAATTCTTTGTTTAACTCTGTACCCCATTTTTAATAGGGTTATTTGGTAATCTGAATTCTAACTTCTTCAGTTCTTTGTATATATTGGATATTAGCCCTCTATCAGATATAGGATTGGTAAAGATCTTTTCCCTATCTGTTGGTTACCATTTTGTCCTATTGACAGTGTCCTTTGCTTACAGAAGCTTTGCAATTTTATGAGGTCCCATTTGTCAAGTTTTTGTCTTAGAGAATAAACTATTGGTGTTCTGTTCAGGAAATTTTCCCCTGTGCCCATGTGCTCTTCTCCATTTTCTTTTCTATTAGTTTCAGTGTATTTGGTTTTATGTGGAGGTCATTGATCCACTTGGACTTAAGCTTTATACAAGGAGATAGGAGTGGATCAATTTGCATTCTTCTATATGCTAACCTTCAGTTGATCCAGGACCATTTGATAAAAATGTTGTCTTTTTTTCCACTGGATGGCTTTAGCACTTTTGTCAAAATTTAGGTGACCATAGGTGCATGGGTTCATTTCTGGGTCTTCAATTCTATTCTTTTGATCTACTTGCCTGTTACTGTACCAATTCATGCAGTTTTTATCACAACTGCTCTGTAGTAAAGCTTAAGGTTAGCGATGGTGACTCCACCAGAGGTTCTTTTATTGTTGATAATAGTTTTTGCTGTTCCAGGTTTTTTGTTGTTCCAAATTTGTATTTGCAAATTGTTCTTTGCAAGTTTGTGAAGAATTGAGTTGGAATTTTGATGGGATTGCATTGAATCTATAGATTGCTTTTGGCAAGATGGCCATTTTTACTAGCTTAATCCTGCCAATCCATAAGCATGGGAGATCTTTCCATGTTCTGAGATCTTAGATTTCCTTCTTCAGAGACTTGAAGTTCTTGTCATTCAGGTCTTTTACTTGCTTAGTAAGAGTCACATTAATATATTTTATAGTATTTGAGAGTATTGTGAAGGGTGTTCTTACCTAATTCCTTTCTCAGCCTGTTTATCCTTTGAGTAGAGGAAGGGCACTGATTTGCTTGAGATAATTTTATATCCAGCTACTTTGCTGAAGTTGTTTATCAGGTTTAGGAGCTCTCCGGTGGAATTTTTGGGGTCACTTAAATATACTATCATATAATCAGCAAATAGTCCTAATTTGACTTCTTCTTTTCAATTTGTATCCTTTTGATCACCTGTTGTTGTCTAATTGCTCTGGCTACGACCCCTAGTACAATATTAAATAAGTAAGGAGAGATTGGGTAGCCTTGTCTAGTCCGTGATTTTAGTGGGATTGCTTCAAGTTTCTCTCCATTTAGTTTTATGTTGGCTACTGCTTTGCTATATATTACTTTTACTATGTTTAGGTATGGGCTTTGAATTCCTGATCTTTCCAAGACTTTTATCATGAAGGAATGTTGGATTTTATCAAATGCTTTTTCCATAGCTAATGAGATAATCTTATGGTTTTTTCCTCTGAGTCTGATTATATAGTGAATTATGTTGATGGATTTCTGTATATGGAACCATTCCTGCATTCCTGGGATGAAGCCTATTTGATCATGATGGGTGATCATTTTGATGTGTTCTTGGATTCAGTTTGCAAGAATTTTATTGAGTATTTTTGCATTGATATTGGTCTAAAGTTTTCTTTCTTTGTTAGGTCTTTCTGTGGTTTAGGTATCAGAGTGGTTTCATAGTATTGGGTAGAGTACGTTCTGATTCTATTTTGTGGAATAGTTTGAGGAGTATTGGTATTAAGTCTTCTTTGGTGGTCTGCACTAAACTCATCTAGTCTTGGGCTTTTTTCGGTTGGGAGACTATTAATGACTGTTTTTATTTCATTTGTAGATATGGGATATTAGATCATTTATATGATCTTGATTTAACTTTGTTACCCAGTATCTGTCTAGGAAATTGTCCATTTCATCCAGGTTTTCCAGTTTTGCTGAGTAAAGGCTTTTGATTTAGGTACTCATAATTTTTTGGATTTCCTCAGTTTCTGTTGTTATATCCCCTTTTCATTTCTTATTTTGTTAATTATGATACTTTCCATGATAGCCTGCTAGTTAGTCCAGCTAAGGGTTTATTTATTTTCTTGATTTTCTCAAAGGACCAGCTCCTAGTTTGCTTGATTCTTTGTATAGTTCTTTTTTGTATTTGGTTATTTCCTGCTATAGACTCCTCTTGAGTAAATTTGCTTCTTTTTGTTCCAGAGCTGTCAAATTGCCTGTGAATGCTCTCTCCTGTATCTTTTTGGAGGCACTCAGAGCTATAGTTTTCCTCTTAGGACTGCTTTCATTTTGTCTCATAAGTTTAGGTATGTTGTGGCTTCATTTTCATTGAACTCTAAAAAAGTTTTTAAGTTCTTTCTTTATTTCTTCCTTGACCCAGTTATCATTGATTAGAGTGTTGTTAAGCTTCCACGTATATATGCGCTGCTATTGTTTATGCTGTTATTGAGGACCAGCCTTAGTCCATGGTGATCTGATAGGATGCAAGGAATTATTTCAATCTTCTTGTATCTGTTGAGGCCTGATCTGTGACCAATTATATGGTCAATTTTGGAGAACGTACCATGATGTGCTGAGAAGAAAGTATATCCTTTTGTTTTAGGATAAAATGTTTTATAGACATCTGTTAAATCCATCTGTTTCATAACTTCTGTTAGTCTTACTGTGTTGTTGCTTAGTTTATGTTTCCATTATCTATCCATTGCAGAGAATGGGGTGTTGAAGTCTTCCACTAGTATTGTGTGTGGTGCAATGTATGCTTCGAACTTTAGTAAAGTTTCTTTTATGAATGTACATGCCCTTGCATTTAGAGCATAGATGTTCAGAACTGAGAGTTCATCATGGCAGATCTTACCTTTCATGAGTATGAAGTGTCCCTCCTTATCATTTTTGATCACTTTAGGTTGAATGTCGATTTTATTCAATATTAGAATGTCTACTCAAGCTTGTTTCTTGGAACTATTTGTTTGGAAAATTGTTTTCCAGCCTTTTTTTTATGAGGTAGTATTTGTCTTTGTCACTAAGGTGGGTTTCCTGTATGCAACAAAGTGTTGGGTCATATTTATGTACCCAGTCTGATAGTCTATGTCTTTTTATTGGGGAATTGAGTCTATTAATATTAATAGATATTAAAGAAAAGTAATTCTTGCTTCCTGTTATTGTTGTTGGTTTAGTCATGGAATAACTTGGTTTCTCCATCAATGGTAATTGAGAGTTTAGCTGGGTATAGTAGCCTGGGCTGCCATTTGTTTTCTCTTAGTGTCTGTATGACATCTGCCCAGGTTCTTCTGGTTTTCATAGTCTCTGAGGAGAAGTCTGATGCAATTCTCATGTGTCTGCCTTTATATGTTATTTGACAGTTTTCCCTCACTGCTTTTAATATTCTTTCTTTGTTTTGTGCATTTGGTGTTTTAATTATTATGTGGAGTGAGGAATTTCTTTTCTGGTCCAAACTATTTGGAGTTCCGTAGGCTTCTTGTATACTCATGGGTATCTCTTTTTTTTAGGTTAGGGAAGTTTTCTTTTATAATTGTGTTGAAAATATTTACTGGACCTTTAAATTGGAAATTTTAACTCTCTTCTAAACTTATTATCCTTAGGTTTTTTTCTTCTCATTGTGTCCTGGATTTCCTGGATGTTTTGGGTTAGGATCTTTTTGCATTTTGTTTTCACTGATGGTTGTGTCAATGTTTTCTATGGTATCTTCTGCACCTGAGATTCTCTCTCTATCTCATATATTCTGTTGGTGGTCCTTATCTATATGACTTCTGACTTCTCTCCTAGGTTTTCTATCTCCAGAGTTGTTTCTCTTTGTGATTTTTTAATTGTTTCCACTTCTATTTTTAGATCCTGGATGGTTTGTTGAATTCATTGACCTGTTTGGATGTGCTTTCCTGTAATTCTTTAAGGGACTTTTGTTTTTCTCTTTAAGGGCTTCTACTTGTTTACTTGTATTCTCCTATAATTCTTTAAGGGATTTTAGTATTTCTGCCTTAATAGCTTGTACCTGATTACCTGTGTTTTCCTGTATTACTTTAAGGGAGTTATTTATGTCCTTCTTAAATTCCTCTATCACCATCATGAGATATGATTTTAGATCCAAAAATACAGTATGCTGGGGTATCCAGGACTTGCTGTGGTGTAAGTACTGGGTTCTGATGATGACAAGTAGTCTTGGTTTCTGTTTGTAAGGTATTTGCATTTGCCTTTTGCCATCTGTTAAACTTTGTAGATGTTCTGCTGTCTCTGGCTGGAACTTGTTCCTCCTATGGGTCTGTAAGCCTTTGTCAGCACTCTTGGGAGATCAGGTCTTCCCTGGTAAGACCTGTGAGAAGAGGGCTGTGGCTCAGCTGTTCCTCCTGGGTGCAGATGGAGGTAGAAAGTACCCTGTCCCAGCTACTTAAACAGTACTTTAAAATAAATCTATTAGAAACAAAATAACCAAAATATATATGGGCTTATCATATTTTGCATTACAAGTAACTGACTTTGGTGACTGAGCAAATTTTACGAGATCATCTTGTTCATCTATAATACCAAATATTTATGTACATTAATGCCATGACCTTTTCCTATAGTTTCTTAGTGAATGTTATTAAGACAAAAATACATTAGTAATACTTACAATTGTGATTACTGGTTAGAAACTTCACATAATTTAAAAACACATAAGAAACAAATCTCTGAGCACAATTTTAGAGCTTTGGCTGAGGTGGAAATATTCATCTAGTTTTACTTGGGACTTAATTCAATGGGAAGTTTAATTCTAGCTTCTCTTATGGATTCAAAAGTAGAGGGGTTAGTGGGGTTAGAAAATTCATCTCTCTTTGCTTCATAACCACAGAGACAATGTGAATATATGTACTTCATAGTATTGTCAGAAACCTTTCCCCATTGTGATGAACTATATGATTAAACCATGAGTTAAATAAGCAATTACTTCATTAAACTGTTGGTTTAAGTATTTCATTTTAGCAATTCTGAATATTGATATTGAGTTTTGGGGAGCTTGCTTTGAAGAACCTGATTATATGTTTCTAAATGGATTTATAGGAGAAAATGGTAGAATTTAGAGCTGTTATTTAAAGAAGTATAAGGATGCTGAGGTTGATGAGCCAATATCCTGGAATCTTCATTGTTCAGAGTTCATAAAGAAAAATAAAACAGGGGAGATTTGGCTCAATAGGCTTTTATCCATGGAAACATGGATGCTATGTGTATTACAAACATGTTGCAAATTCATTTTAATTGTATTTTAACTGTAAACTGTATTTGGCTGCAGTGTGTTCAGTTTCTGAAATTTGGAGTAGGCTGAGTTAACAATAGTATACTAATTTACTGTACGTAGAACCTTTCAAAAAGTATTTAGGCATAGTCTAGCAGACGCTAATAACTTCATACTTACATATAGTAGGGCATCAAGTTAACAATGCATAGAATGGCAATGACTAATATTTATTTTTTGATGAGACTGACAATCATCTAAGAAAATAATTTGGGTATGCGTCTATGTCATTTCCAGATAGGCTTTGCCTTGGTAGCTGTAAATACACTGGCTAATGATGGTTCTGTTTTCTCAATTTACTACATGGACCAACTGTAAAGGAGAAGATAGGATAGAGTGGTATACTTTGTCAGTTTTTGTTTTTTCTGACTCTAGGTACAATATGACCAGCTCTTTCATGATTCTGAGACAAACTTCTCTGTCATAATGGATTAACATGCAAATCACGAACTAAAATCAATCCTTCCTTTCTCATGTTGTCCTTTTTCAAATATATTTTGCCACAGCCTTGAGAAAATTAATTAATACAAGGGATATGGCATGAATATTTAAACACATTTCCTATTTTTTCAACTTTGAAATATATGTTCAAATTATAACATTTCCAACTCTATTCACTATACAACTAAGAAATTTCATAATAAATTTAAATCTATGGTAAATATGAATGTTTTTTATGATGTATTCTAGTGTATATTTTTGGGACATAAGTAGTATATGATCCATAAAAAGCACTGATTATTTTGACACTAATTATCTTAAGACATGATATCATAATAAAGCTATGATAAATTTGCCTTTAGAGAACCCAAGGGAGTAGCCAAATGACTTAGAATGGTCTGTTATTTATGTTTTGATTACAGGAGGTTTCAAATGAATCCATATCATAATTTATAAAAAAAAAAGGTAAAATATATTTCTTGTTGCTTATATTGGCATGTTCATGATGAAAAATGATTGTAGTTTAGGTCAGAACCCTGAGTTTTCTCACAACTATAAAGATACAGCAATATGTTATGATTTTATAGTTTCCAAAAGGGAGCCACATGTTCTAAATTGCATTCAGGTTATTAATTGCTAAACTGAATTCTAAAGACTGTAAGAAAATTTCTCTTCTCAAGTTGACCTGCTGGAAAGTCTTCCTACATGTAGCTGAAGAGTCAGGCTTTCTAGGACTGTGAAGATTCTGAACTGTGTTACGGTACTAGTGGACAATGGAAACATGTTAAAATATTGTCTCTAAAACCATTTTTAAAAGGACATTATTCTCAGAGTTGTTTTGATTTGCATTTCCCTGATGACTAACTAGTCAGATTGGCTAGGATAAAAGGCTCAGGTGACAGCAGATGCTAGAGAGGTTGCGGAGAAATTGGAACACTCCTTCATTGCTGGTGGGATTGCAAACTGGTACAACCACTCTGGAAATCAGTGTGGC
>JADRCD010216803.1:0-23097 GCA_019843815.1 Montemys delectorum
AGTCCCAGACCAGCGATCCCTAACCCTAATTAGCCATTAGAATCCTGGCTCTTTTAAAAATCCTAAATTCCACCCACAGAGTTGCTGATTCAACTATTCCATTAGTGTAGATATTGATGGAGACCCTGAAGTCATGCTCAGTAAATCTGCATAGGACACAACAGTAAAAGAGACTTAATGACAGAGTGTCAATCCCTGTCACTGTCAGTAGAAGTGGGAGGTCACTGTCAACTATCTCCAAAAGATTGCCACTCTCTCCCACTCATTAATAAATCCACTGCAGGAATTCCTCTTCCAGATCAAGCTAGTCAAATGGTTTCTAGAATATTGTGCTTGACTCTGGAACATTCTACTATAAACAGTCACAGAAGAAAAGCAGAAGCTTTTTGAAAAGAAATGGAATTCCAGGTGATTATTCTGGGACTTGGATTTGAGTATTCATTCACAGGTATCAGAGGATTGTCATGTGAACTGGGAGAAATATTTGTTCTGCTTTGGCCTCCAAACAAAAGGCAAAATGGATATCTGAAAGTATCAAGAAGAGAGAATAATAAAGCAAAGGAATATCAATTTGCCTCAATTAATAGAGAGTAATAAAACTATCCTACTGGGCGTGATGGCATACACCTTTAATCAGAGACAGAAGGACTGCTGAAAGTTCAAGACCAGCCTAGTCTACATAGTGAATTCTGGGGTAGCCTGGTCTACATAGTGAGTTTTAGACCAGCCAAATATAAATAATGAGTTCTAGGCCAACCAAGGCTCTCTAGTGTTTCCAGGAAAATGGATGCAACTGGAGATTATCACATTTCATAAATTAAGACAGACGGGCAAATATTGTATGCTATATTTTCTATCATTTGTGATCCCTATATTTTATGTAGATATACAAAATCATTTTTATATATGTCATGAAAGTAGAAATGACCTGTCAGGGAAGGGAGGAGGCTAACATGAGGAGAGGGGAAAGTAGGAAGCCCAGCAGGAAAGACAGTCAACATATGTTATAAACTTGTGTGAAAATGTCCTTATAAACCTAGTTAGCTCATACAGTGAATATACACCAATTAAACACATTATCCTAAGACAGCAAAATGTTTATGGGGTTAGTGACTCACCTTCCTCTAGAAGGTTATAAACACAAATAGAATTATAAGTAGAATTCTGTAGGATAGTTAGCTGGGTAAAGTTTAAGAAATAACTCCACACTAAGCTTCATTGAACATGAGCTAACTTGGTGGCACTAGAGAAGCCTGCCAGGCTTTTCCTGTCACTGTCACTTATATAAAACAATCTGCTGGGTCTGGAGAGATGGCTCAGCCATTATGATGCTATGCTGGTCTCACAGAGGACCTGAGCTCTGTTCCCAGGACCTGGCAGGGCAGCTCACAATTCCTCTCACTCCAGCCAGAGTGATCCCATAACATTTTCTGGCCTCTGCAGGCACTCGCACCCATGTGAACATGCCCGTGAACATGCCCACACACAAATACACATAACCAAAACCAAAAACACGTCTTCAAAGCAATCCTCTGTCCCTGTACTTTCTAATAATTGACACGGATTGATGTCACCTCTCTTACATATCTCCATGACACCTGAACAGCTATGCTGGACTCCTAACTTCACAACCAGGAAGGGACATGGGAAACCAGAGCCACTGGAGACACCTGACCTGGGCTACCAGCAGCTACAGATTCAAATCACCAATCCAAACATTTGCTAAACTGAGCTTAATGCCTCAAAGAACTTCCACTCAAGTCAGAACATTTTTGGGGGGTGCTCCACCCTTACCCTTTCAACTACTATGTCATTAACAGTAATGTCACACAAGACACATGAACACACAAGTAACTCCAAGCCAGCTCACTTGTAAAGTATTCAAACTGAACTTTAATTCCTAAATAGCTTGCCTGTGAAAATAGATTGTTCCGGGAGTGTGGAAGACTGACTCATAACTACGTGCTCAGTACTAGAAAGCTAAAGCAAGAGGATCGCAGTGAGTTCAGACTGACGGAGTCTGCATAGTGAGTTCCAGGCCAATCTGAGCTACAGAGTAAGATCCTACAGAGTAAGATCTTGTCTCAAAAAACAAAAGCAACAATGACAGCTTTTTAAAATTATATTTTCAGTAGTTCTCCCCACAAACCAGTATGTGTAATAAACAAGGCATATGTTGATTAGCTCGATGTAACCATTCTACCACTTAAACATATTTCAAACTATTTTATCATACATATTTACAAAGAAGAAACACAGTCACATGAACAATACAACAAAATCTGAGCATTGATTTCCTAACAGTGGACATCAATCAGATACTGGAATTTTGCATGAATATTTTGATTGATCTTCAACCTACTAAATGTAAGGTATGACAGTTACTGTGATTTTAGCAATCTGATCATTAAACCATATTGTTCGAGCTGATAAAACTGAAAAACATGACAAAAAACCACTTGGTGACGGTTGAAGAGAGTGGTTTTCCGTTAGCTTCAAAATTGTTGCTAAGTTGCCCACTTGGTTCACACGATGATTACAGGCCTGTTTCATAAGGGCAGTGACTACAAAGGAAACTGAATTTGTGGTTCTCTTGACTGGGGTGGTGGCCTTTCTTCCTCTTGCATCTTTTCAGTTGTTAAGTCTAAGCTGAAATCCATCCAGCAGCAGCCAACCTCTAACAGGGCTCTGAAATTCTACCATCAGGGATCACCTATCTTAATTCTTCTAATTCCAATTCTATATTATCTCACAGAAAATATTTTAAGATTTCTAAAACGATGGGCCAAAAGAAAGCTTTCTTCTCTTAGGTTGTTTCTTTCCGGTATATATTTATTCAGTCACAGCAGTAGCAGGAGCCGTTCTACATTGACACTTGGATACAAAGTGAAGTAACTTAAAGTCAAAAACATTACTTTACAAAAGAGGTGATTCACAACTAATAGATTGGGAAGTCACCAACCCACACAATTTCATCCACTGCATCACCACAATTCAATATAGTCTCTGGACACAACTGCCCAATGGCTATCTCTGGGAGGAATCAGACATTCTCTTTATACAGGACACATTGCAGAGGCTGCTGAGATGGTCTTGAGCAAGTAAAACCCAAATGTAGTTGCTAATCATAAGAGTAGCATTCCCTATAGGTGTGACCAAACTGTGCTGGTCAGGTTCTATTAGCAAGACTTGATCCAGGTCATAAAGTTCAATTAGACCATGAACCTCTATGTCAACCATTCTTGACCTGTAGATGGCGATCCCTTTGGGAGGTCAAACAAGCGACCCCTTTCTCAGGGGTCACTTAAAGCCATCTGAAAACACAGATATTTACATTATAATTTGTAACAGTAGCAAAATTATTATGAAGAAGCAACAAAAATAATTTTGTGGTTGGAGGTCACCATACTATGAGGAGCTGTATTAAAAGGTCACAGCTTTAGGAAGGTTGAAGAATGACTGTTCTGTGCTACTGTGTGTTCTTTGAGAGACTTGCTAAATAGTTGGAAGAAGATGACTGTTGCATGTATGCCTTCAAGATTTTTACCAATGCAACTAAGTTTGTGTTTAGTACAGCAACTACATGCTTGGTGTGTTGTGTTGACCATCAGAATCTCTCAGATCTTATCATGCCGTGAATCAAGCCTGTGATACTTCCTGTGTATATAAGGTTTGTAAGATTTTATATTCATTGCAATGTTGTTAACATTTGTTAACATTTTACATGCCAAGTTTATAGTAACTGAGCATCTAATCCTGTAAAGTTGGACCTCCATGTTTAAGGTCTGACCAATTGCTCATAGAAAATTTCCTACAATCCTAAAATGTAGAGGGTGTTGCCACACCTAAATGGTGACAGTCTATGGCTGAGTAGTGTAGAATATATCCTAAGGTCAGTGAAGAGCTTGAAAGTAAGACATCATAATTTGGAAATAATATTTGTATGCCATGCCTGATAGATTGTCAAAGAGGAGAAAAACTAAAACCACTTTCTTAAGGTCTTCCAGCTAGTTGTGATCCATAGGGCTTTCCACCTTACTCTCCTCTGTTCTCCTCAGTCATTGCTCTCCTTCCTTCCTCAGGCTCCCTCCTTCCTCCTGTCTCATCAGCCCCAAGTGTCTGCCTCTCATTGCACAGCCAGTCATCACCCCAACTTCCCCTTTTCTTTCAATGTCACATATCTCCTCCTAAGAATAACTAAGTTCTAAATCTACAACTCTTGCTACACCCAGGTTCTGCTCAGTACTAAGCTGCAGTTTATTTAATCTGGAAGCCAAATATAACCCTATTTTATTTGGTGGCTCCCCAGCTACTATGAGCCTGTCACCCCATATACAAACTACAGGGCCTGACTTGTGTTGGCATCAATTCTGCCTCAGCCCTAGAAGTCTGGGACAATGAGCATGCATCACATGCCCAGCATGACACTCTTCTTCAAGCAGCTTCATCTCACCTGCCAGGACTGCAATGACTCCACAGGGCACACTCGACCCTGGCTCAGTGCTGTTCTTCCCAACACAGAGAGTCCAAATAAGTACATGAGACTGAGATCATTTCCTATTTACTCTATCAAAACTTCCTCTAAAATGCTCGCTAACATTGAATTCTCCTCTCCCTGATGTAATAGACCATATAACGCAATTAGAATTGAGTATCTCCTTACCATTCTCACTATTGGCTTATTCTGGTGTGCTGATCTTCTCTTATTGCATAGATTATATATGCTCCTTGAAGTTGAAAAGCAGACTCTATACTTGCTTGCTGGATAATCCCACTGGCCTAGAACATGCCTCTAACCTAGGCAAACAGCTTCCTTTCACATGTGTTTTGAGGTCACTTAAAAAGCCAGCACCCATATCACTTTCCTCACATATCCTTAATCCCTTTGAGCTTTGGGTTCACTTTAGACACTGTCTCAGATATTCTTTGAAACATAAAGCAGCAAACATACATGTTGCTAGGCAGAGAGCAGGTACTTACACAATTAAACATTTTTAGCATTAATGTCTTTTAAATTTCTAGTATTTTATCTATTTACTTACTTACTCACTCACTCACTCACTCACTCACTTACTTACTCACTCACTTACTTATTTGTAGGGAGAGGAGCACATACCACTAAACACATGCGGAAGTCAGAAGACAATTTGCAGAAATCAGTTCTATCCTCCCGCTGGGCTGAAACTCAGGCTGTCAGGCTTGCCAGAGAGCGCCTTTACCTGCAGAACCCTCTCAACAGTGCAACCAATTTTAATATAACTGTTTATTGCCACTTCTATTATTGTCTGATTATTAATCAAAGGCACTGTCTACTCCCTTCTAATGAGATGAACGTCCTTGTCCTGTCACTCCCCCCTCCACTCTCCAATCTGACTTTGTCCTCTATTTCTTGGCGATCTGAAATTCCCCAAGAGATTTTACAATTACCACCTCCCATTCTCACAGTGTCATGTTTACCAATCAATAAAAATTAGAACCATTAACATTGTCATCTTGTGCATGTAATTGCTTTCTAGGCCTGGGTTATATCTTGCTATGTCCTCTGCAGTTTACAGTTTGTTGACAAACAACAGGTCTTGATGTATTGAAATTCTGCTCTTTGATAGCTTCAATAAGCTTGCTTAGGCAGGCTTAATGCTCATGGATTTACACTATTTATCTGAGTTTTATATGATTTTTTTCTCCCCTAATCATATGTACAGGTCTAAAGTGAAGCCAACTCTTGTTTTGTAAAATCTATAGTCCTCTACCTTTCTTCATCTTTAGAGTATAAAAATAAGGTCACTTGGGTTGTGGACATAGCTCAGTAGTAGAGAGCTGCCTAGCACAAGCACAGTCCTAACTTCAATTCCCAGCACCTTCCAAAAACAAGTTTTTAACTTGCCATGGTTAAGATTATCAAAGCCTGTATCGAAATGAAAATGAAATAGTTAACCCTACTTTTAATAAAATAAAATAAAAACAAATCACCAGTTGCTATGAAAGGAGAGGAGGAGATGAAGAATAGGAATGTTTGGTTGGGGAGAGGGGTTGATTTTTGTTTTGTTTTATTACACTTGTTTTTCTATTTGTTTGTTTGTTTATTTGTTTGTTTTCTATGACTGTTCAAAAGAAAGACATGTTAATCATGCACAAAATCATAGACTGTGGAAAGCAGCCATATGTAGTCTCAGCCTTCCCACCATCAAATTGCTTGATTGCGACGGGTTACTAGACACGCCCCATTTCCTTCATCGGATGGATGCTCTGAAAGACTGAAATATATGCCAATCACCCCACAGCAGGACCAACAGATTTGATCTCACTATGTAAATTTGAGAAAGTCACTTACATAGACTATTCCATGCCTCGATGTCTTCTCACATAAAACAAGACAATAAAAGTGCTTGGTGTCAGAAGATCGCACACGTTAATGTTTAGTAATATGCGTAAGATCATAACCTTTAGTTGGGGAGCACCATGAGTGTTAAACAGTCATGGCTACCATCCTTGCCTTCACCATCAGCTGAGTGTCTATCACGATCCACAGGGAGGCTGAAGGAAGATGTCCTGCCTTTGCTGATGCCTTGCATGGAACGGGAAGTTGGCAAGTACCTCACTGGGTTGGCATTCTTTCAAATTGGCTCATCGGAGGAGGAAACTCCACTTGCACAGCCACTGTGCTCTTGTCATGTGACACCCTCCCTTCTCCACAACTGTATCACTTTCACGGTTTATCATGAGACTTAAGGCATCTCACGGCTTTACATCACGGCACATGATATCTGCTGTGAGTGCTTCACAAACCTAATGAGTTTCTCCGTATTTTCTTACCACCACTGTGATAGCATACCCTATCACTGCCCTACAGAAACTCCCAATCTCATTGTGGAATCTGCCTACAGCTCCATCAGGTTTAAGAGAAAAGTCCATAATTAAGGCTGGCACACAAGAAGCATCTGAGAGATCAGCAGTCCTCAACCTGTGGGTCAAGACCCCTGTTGGGGTTGAACCGTTCTTTCATATTGGTCGCCTAAAACCATCAGAAAACACAGACATTTATATTACAATTCATAACAGCAGAATTATGGTTATGAAGTATCAAGGAAAATAATTTCGTAATTGGGTGTCACTACAACATCAGGAACCATATTAAAGGGTCACAGCATTAGGAAGGTTGAGAGCCACTGCAATAGATGTGACTGTTGCTATTACCAAATATTTTGTTAAAATGATCTAATTTAATCCTTCAGTAAGCAAACTAACAGAAAGTTCCTCACAGCTTGTCAGTGAAATACATGATTCTCAGACGAGTAAACCAATCAGATCACAAGCTAGTCCTGGGAGAAAAGGTTCAAACTGCAGTTCCAGTCTTAGCCCCAAGCACTCTTTCCACCACACTTGAGAACTCTTATTTCTCCTTTCGTCTTTCCCTTAAAAGGACTGCATTTATTATTGTTTTCTTCTCAGTGTTTTGGTGGGGATATCACTCCAATAAATATGTTCATTTTTCCTGGGATCCCTCCAAATCCACTTCCAATATAGCTGGGCGAGACTGAGCAAACACCTAAGGGAGTTGCCTAACTAAAAGGGTATTCCAGTTAGTAAACCGTCACAGGTTCAAATCCTACATGTACAGAGACTAATTCATAGTCACTGTGTACTTTCATGCCTTAGTCCTCACAGTGGCTCTATGAAGTCATTGCCTTTAATTAGCCCCAACGAGACTGAGAGAGCAACAGTTCACATTCTGCTGGAGAGGTCCAGGAAAGTCAGATGCCTCAGGCCCCTCTGAGCTGGATCACTGCCCACTAGAGACGAATCTCTGTGACTCACACTTGCAACTTCGCACTCTAAGCTTCTGTTGTCCTTAGTTCTGCAGGCTTAATGGATTTTGCTTCTTCCTGATGCATGTTTAGTCCAAAATGGGGCAGCCATATAGACTGTGCTCAGGCCCCGGGTTACTGTTATGACACGTTGGTGATAGTAGGAAACCAACAACAAAACATAGCCACACATTTGTAGTTTTTGTTCCTATCATTTCTCTATCATCAATACACTACTGGGTTTGGGGTTTTTTTGGGGGGGATGAGGTTTTTTTTTTTTTCTTTTTTCGAGACAGGGCTTCTCTGTGTAGCCCTGGCTGTCCTGGACCTCACTCTGTAGACCAGGCTGGTAGACTAGTGGTTTTAAAGGACAGACTTGAAACATGTATGGCAAACTGTTAATGCTTACTCTGCCTGCGCGGTGGGTTCAAGGGGGTCATGTCATCTTTCATATATTTATGATTGAAATACCTCATAGGTTACATTAAAAACACCAGAGAAAATGTCTGTATAATCTTACAAAATATGGTTTTGCTTATGCTCGTGGAGTAAAAGTACTTGTTATACAATGGCGCGATCAAATGTAGATAGGTTCTTAAATAGATAGTTATCCCCACAAAAAGTTATATATGACAGAGCTTTTCCAATCTTAAAATATATACATATGGCCTGGCCAGACAGCTCAGTAGGTAAAGGCACCTGCCACAGGCCTAATGACCTGAGTTCTACCCAGAGACCTGCAAGGCAGAAGGAGAGAACAAGCTCTCACAAGTTGTCCTCTGACCTACACAGAAAGACAGACAGACACACAGACAGACAGACTGGGATCTTATGTTCAAGCCTTTAGTGGGACATCCTCTACAGATACAGGATAACCTGAAGCAGGGATGTGAGGGTACAAGTTTACGCTTCCTGGTGACTATATGTCTCTGCACAGAGTGACATTCACCACCTGAGGTAACCCTGCCCTTCCTTGCTAAGAAGCACAGCCATCAACTTGAAAGACGGATCCTTCCCCAAAGGGCAACGTTGCTTTGATCCCACTCACAAGGTTGATGAATAAAGTTAGAGTCTCAATACATTCTTTCACAGTGAGAAACCAGTCATAGAAACAAGTTCCAGACTCCATCTGTGGAAACCTACACAGAGAGTCAAATTTAGATTGCAGGTCTATATGACTGCCACACAGATAAAATAAGAGCTGTTGGGGACCTCTGCTAAGTGCTCTACAGCACCTAATTGCAGTGTTGGTGCATTTAAATACTTTGTCAATGACATGTCAATAGAAACAAAATACTAGTGTTCCTTGACCAAAATTCTCCCTCCACAGGCAACGCCTATGTGAACTTTTGAACTAACAGTTCTCACTATCTGTTTTATAAACACAGTCATTTAGTACTTAGGAACCTCAGCCTGAGTATGTTTTGCCACATTTCCCAAAAATTGCTTTGAGAAAATCCTCAAACTCAACCTACCAGTCATCAGCCACGACCCTCACTTTCCCATCAACTGATACTTTAATAGCCTATTCTCATACTTTTCCAGTACATTCCACTACCTAAGTGGACCTGTGCAAAATGACCTATGTATAAATTCTTGAGAAAGAATGTATTTTATCATCTTCCACTGTCCACCGAGCTGTTAGAGCAGAGGAGAAATACATGTGAAAGCACACAGTACAGCACTTGTAAGATGGGCCAACAAGGAAAGCTTTTCATTGTTGTGAGGCTCTATAAAGGCATCAATCCCACTGCTGGCCCTGATCAAAGGCCCCCAACATGCTGTGCTGTGTACTCACTCACCGCATACTGGAACTTCTCATTGTAGTCACGGTCATTGGCTTTCACCACTCGCTCCACTTCTGAAAGAAAGAAAGATAAGGTATGAGTTTCAATGTTAAAGCCACTGAAACAGAAATAACTTGTAAAAGTGATGTCACTGGAGTCACTTTGATTTCTGTGGAATTCTCTTTTAAATTGAAGGATGATCGTTTCTATCCAACCTGAATGTTGCAACACCAGTTGGAAGGTTCTAAATGGGTCTGGGGAAATGTTTCACTGGGTAAAAGGACTTTCAAAATCAGGAGGACCTGAGTTTGAATCCCCAAACCCATGTGAAAGCTGGACACATAGCACAGGTCTCTACAATCTCAAAACTCCTTCAGGGGATAGAGGTGGGGACAGGGAATCCATGGAAGCTCTCAGCTTGGCTAGTCTGATGTATGCAGAGGAAACTCACAGGAAGCCTGCATCAAACAGAGTGAAAAGGAAGACCACCTGATTGTCCTTCGACCTCTACATGGGTACTGTGGTATTGTGGGCCTGCATTTACACACAAGATTGGACACACACATACACACACAAGTGCATATGCTTACACACATACACACACACACACACACACACACACACAAGAATGCAAACATACCACACATACAAACACACAAGAATGCATATATACATGAACACATGTATTTGCATACACATACATACAAGAATGCACACATATAAACACATAAAATGCACACACACATTTTTAAAAGTTAAAACTATCTCAAAATGAGCAGCTACAATGTTTTGCATTATCTCTTTTATGAAATCCATTAAACAAAACATTGTATTTCTCTAGTGTACATCAATTTAGCTCCACAAAGACGCTTTGAAGTAAAAATTTCTGGCTTATTAAAAGTAGGTTTTTAAAAGTCAAAGCCTACAACTCTTTCTCTTAACTTCATGTCATTTCTAAGACAGAAAGACTCACTAAAAGCCAAACATACCTTGAAAATTATTTTCTTCAACACACACAAAAATACAATGCAGTCAAATAAATTCATATAGATATGGCCAACTAAGTCACTGACCTTATGCTTTATGTCCACAGACCAAAAGGTAGTATTTCTAAAAGGCATATCACCTGATTAAGAGCCTTCAGTAGGCATAGTCAATGAATTAAATCTCTTCTGAAATACCAGCCACACAATAAATAAACAGACAACCCTAAATTTTGTGACAATGCAGAAATTAAAATTGTCAAAGAGAAGACGGTTCCAGGAACACTGACCACATATCCGCTGTAGTAAGATGGCATGCTCTGGTCTTGTGTTTACCAGAAATATGTTGCAGATATCAAGAGCTTAAAATCAAATAACGAAAGCTATAAGAAGAGTCTGCAAAGTTAATAGCCAGAGGTCAACACTGGGCCTGCATGGTAAATGATCCAACCATCTGGCTTGAGGATCCCTTGATTCCATAGTTCTCTGAAAATGACAAAGTTGTAAATTTAGTAGGTGTAGAGTAAGAGAAATGTTCTTAAAAAAAGAGAATGGAAGAGAAGAGTGCTTTCAAGGAAGGCAATAAGATGTGAATCCTGAAGAAGGAAAGAGAGAAGCATACTTAATTGCACCCCATGTCATACATCACACACTGTAAAAACTATTTTCCCCAGAATTCTCCTTTGGCTCACCCCACTTGAAGCAGATCTGGCTTCAAGGTTCTCCCAGCATCCCTCAGTCCCTACCTGGCATATCCCACCCCCAACTCTGAACTTTATAACCCAGGGTCTAGGCTGCCCTTCTCCCAGAGGCTCTTCCTATCTAATCCGAACATTTTGGTTCTCTCTCTCCCTCTCTCTCTTCCTCTCTGTCTGTCTGTCTCTGTCTCTGTCTCTGTCTCCCTGTCTCTCTCTGTGTGTGTCTCTCTCTCTTTCTTTCTCTCTCTCTCTCTGCACTTTTTATTTCTCTCTCTTCCCCCTCTCTTCTCTCTTCCTTCCCAAGGTGACTTACCTGGTCTCCATTCCTTGGGGTCAATGAACTCACCTGTCTGAAAACAGTTTCCCAATAAACATGCCTTTAATATAATCTAATCTGGCTTGAATTAGCTCATTTCACTGGCAGAGAAATAAATTGTCACCCACTTGTGGTGGTTTAAATAAGAATGACCCTCATAGACTCATATATTATACTTAGTCATCAGGGAGTAGCACTACTTAAGAAGGATTAGGAGGTGTGGCCTTGTTGGATGGAATGTGGCCTTGTTGGAGGAAGTGTGTCAATGGGGGTAGGCTTTGAGGTTTTGAATACCCACGGCAGCCCCAGTGCTCTTCCTTCTGCCTGCGGATCTAGATGTAAACTCAGCAACTTCTCCAACACCATGCTTCCACGCTCCCCACCATGATGGTAATGGATTAAACTTCTAAAACTGTAAGCCAGCCTCAGTGAAATGCTTTCTTTCATAAGAGTTGCCATGGTCATGGTGTCTCTTCGCAGAATTAGAACACTGACTAAGACATCAAGACACTACTCAGTCTGAAGGTCACCCTAAAGTTTGCTCCTGACTAATGACAACTATGTTTGGGAGTTATGTCTCCACCCTACCACTTGTGAGGTTTGCTGTTCATCTAACATCCACCTGCATGGCTCTCTTCTTGCCTGGAAAGTCAAGTCTCTGTGGTCGTTCCTGCAGTCCAGCCTGAGTCACCTAGCTGCTGATAAGAGCAAGGCTGGACTGGTAGAGTCAGTTCACAACTCCTGAGCGTGCCTTCTTGTCTGGACGCCACTGGGAAACAGCCTTGCAAGCCGCTAGTCACCTGTGAGAAACTTCACTCTTGGTTCTAAAGCCTGACCATTTCTTTTTCTTGATTGTCCTACAATAAATAAAAAAGACAAAAGACAAAATAGGGCTTGGAGAGTGAGGCTTAAAGTATCAAGAGAGAGAGAGAGAGAGAGAGAGAGAGAGAGAGAGAGAGAGAGAGAGAGAGAGAGAGAGAGAGAATACTTCTGTTAAAAAAAAGTAGTAGGGACTGAAGAGATGGCTCAGCAGTTAAGAGCACTGACTGCTCTTCCAGAGGTCCTGAGTTCAAATCCCAGCAACCACATGATGGCTCACAACCATCTGTAATGGGATCTGATGCCCTCTTCTAGTGTGTGTCTGAATACAGCTACAGTGCACTTACATATAATAAATAAATAAATCTTTGAAAAAAAAAAGGGAGGGCTGGCAAGATGGCTCAGTGGTTAAGAACACTGACTGCTCTGCCGAAGGTCCTGAGTTCAAATCCCAGCAACCACACGGTGACTCACAACCACTCGTAATGAGATCTGATGCCCTCTTCTGGGGTGTCTGAAGACAGTTACAGTATACTTACATATAATAAATAAATAAATCTTTATTTAAAAAAAAAAAAGTAGTGGGTATTATTGTGAGGATGTGCAAAGGACTCTTTCCAAATGGTGAGGGTTAACCTAGGTCATCAACACACTGCAGGAGACTTAGAAGCTTCAGCTCCAAGTCAAAAATTGGATATACTCATTTGAACGTTAATTGGCCCCGGCTTAGATTATGCACAACCAGGACAGTCATCTTCAAATTCCACATTTGCGTGGTCTACATCCAATAGCACTGTTCTATAGTTCTGCACCAATCTCTACTTATTCCAATACCACAACCTTGACCCTACAAACCAAGAAGGAGTTATCCACCTAGAATTATAGATAGCCACATTCTAAAATGCTTTAAATCTGATTAGTATTCTGCGTATGAACGTACGGTATGGGAAGACAACTGCATTGCCGCAGCATAAGTGTGGAGGTGGGAGAACAGCTCTGTGCCCTCTCTCCTCCCACCTTTACATGGATCCAGGCATCAGACTCAGGCCACGAGGTCTGTGTGGCAAGCACCTTCACTAGCTGAGCCACATATGTCTTCCATAGTTGTATTCTAACAGATTCCCACCAGCTCTCCCTAAATAATCAAATATTGCTCTCATACCATAAGACCTGAAATAGATCCAGGAAGCCCTCTGTTTGCTCTAAGTCCTTGAGATTGAGTCTTAATCATTGCGTCTGTATTTTTGGTGATTATTGTCTTTAGCGACTATTAAGTTTTCATAAATTAATTCTGGCAGAAGATTTTGGTATCTTTTCATTAAACTCTAAAACATCCTGGCTTTGACTCTAAATCTTTACAGTTCTCTGCCCTTAGCTTGGCTACACTAGGCCTCAATCATCTTTGCAAAAATTAGCTTTCTTCTGTATGTTGCTATGGTGTACAACAGGACAGTACTCTCCTGGAAGAGGAAGCTAGACACAAATCCCCCATAAGAATTCCCACTGGGAATGTCGTCTCTGACATGCAATGATTAAACCTGAGTGGTTCCTGTTTCCTGAGCTCTGTCCAGGTATAGTTTCAGTGACAAAAAGAGTTTAGTCACCAGGGAGTATAGGATTTACAGAAGCACCCCACACCTCCATAATAAATCACTGAGTTTTTCTGGCTCCAAAGGGAGTAGGTCAGCATGTGTTAATAAAAGATGTAAAGAATTTAAGATGGCAGGCAAGCAGATGCCTTCTTGTGTCCCTATGAAGTTACGAAAGTATGTGCTAAAGAGGAAAAATATTGTTGTGAGAAGGCCACTAGTTTTGAAGAAAGCTTAGATAATAAACTAGAAAGTAAAAGGAATCAGTGTGACTAGAAAAAAAATAGTAAGCTGGCAAGATGGCTCAGCAGGTAAGAGCATTGACTATTCTTCCAGAGGTCCTGAGTTCAAATCCCAGCAATCACATGGTGGCTCACAACCACCCGTAATGAGATCTGATGCCCTCTTCTGGTGTATCTGAAGTCAGCTACAGTGTATTTATGTATAATACTAAATAAATCTTTGGGCGGAAGCAAGCAGGTACTGAGTGAGCAGGGCCAACCAGAGCAAGCAGGGTTGACCAGAGCGAGCAGAAGTCCTAAAATTCAATTCCCAACAACCACATGAAGGCTCTCAACCATCTGTACAGCTACAATGCACTCACATACATAAAATAAATCTTTTAAAAAAAAAAAAAAGAAGCAACTCCAGCCAATCATATTAGAAGAGTATTCCCCCCATGGAGTCCAAGGGCAAACTCAGATCCAGACAGAGGTACAAGGGTTGGGAGTGTGTTATAAACAGGGTGACAGTGCCATTTTGCATGCAACATGTTTGCAAAGTAATTATCAGAGTCCTTTTTCATTCTTCTAAGTGTCTCTGCTTGGAGCTGGAATGTAACTCAACAGTAAAGAGCTCACCCAGTATGCATAAGGTCCCAGGTGCCAACTTCAGCACTAGCAGAAAGGATCTAGGTTTGAATGATAAATTATATTACCACTTCAAAACCATGTTGTGGAGGAAGGGGCAGGAAAGAGAGGATGCTCTGGGACAGGTGAAAGAATAGGCTGAACTTTTTTTTAAATTCTACTTAGTGCCTTAAATATATGCAGGAATGCATGATACCAATGAAACACAAGCAGGGCAGTATGAACAATGAAAAAAACAAAGAAAGGAAGGAAGGAAGGAAGGAAGGAAGGAAGGAAGGAAGGAAGGAAGGAAGGAAGGAAGGAAGGAAAGAAGATAAAGTACCCGGAAAAAATCTTGACTCTTTTACATGTATGTGTGTGCTAGTATGAGTTTATGTGTACCCTCTACATGCAGAAGCTTGCAAAGGCTGGAACAGGGCATCAGGTCCTCTGGAACTGGATCGTGTGTGTGTGTGTGTGTCTGTATGTGTGTGTGTGTCTGTATGTGTGTGTGTCTATATGTGTCTGTGTGTGTCTGTGTGTGTGTCTGTGTGTGTCTGTGTGTGTGTCTGTGTGTGTGTCTGTGTGTGTGTCTGTGTGTGTGTCTATGTGTGTGTGTCTATGTGTTTGTGTCTGTGTGTATGTCTGTGTGTGTGTGTGTGTGTGTCTATGTGTTTGTGTGTGTGTGTATGTCTGTGTGTGTGTGTGTCTGTGTGTGTGTGTGTGTGTGTGTCTGTGTGTACTAGTGTGTTTATGTGTACCATCCTCATGCAGAAGCTTGCAGAGGTCAGAAGACGGCATCAGGTCCTCTAGAACTGGAGTTACAGTTGTGAGCCACCATGTGGGTGCTAGGGATCAAATCCAGGTCCTCTGCAAGAGCAGCAAGTATTGACCCACCTCTCCAGCCCCCTGGAATATACATTTAGTGAATGAACCAGAAGAGATAAAATTGAAAAAACTTGATTTAAATGTATACCAAAACTTTAAGGTGAAGGAAATTATAGAAAAGAAAACTAAGAAGGAGTATAGAGAGTAAAGAAAAGGAAAAGATCAAACAGGCAGGACTTTTTCTGGCCCAGAGTAAGATGTTAGTCTTCAAAATGAAAAGCCCACAAGATTCCAATCAGAACTCAGAAAAGTAGGCTTGTTGGTCTCCATAAAAGATCATCTCCAAGCTGCTATACCACTCCTGGGCATACACCCAGAAGATGCTCCAACATGTAATAAGGACATAAGCTCCACTATGTTCATAGCAGCCTTATTTATAATAGCCAGGAGCTGGAAAGAACTCAGATGTGCTTCAACAGAGGAATGAATACAGAAAATGTGGTACATCTACACAATGGATTACTACTCAGCTATTGAAAATGAAGAATTCATGAAATTTTTAGGCAAATGGGTAGATCTAGAAAATATCATCCTGAGTGAGGTAATCCAATCACAAAAGAACACACATGGTATGCACTCACTGATAAGTGGATATTAGCCCAAAAGCTCCAGATAACCAGGATACAATTCACAGACCACATGAAGCTCAATGAGAAGGAAGACCAAAGTATGGGTGCTCCGGTCCTTAGAAGGAGAACGAAATACTCACAGGAGCAAATATGGAGATAAAGTGTAGAGCAGAAACTAAAGGAAAGGCCACCCAGAAACTGTCTCAACTGGGGATTCATCCCATATACAGTCATCAAACCCAGACACTACTGTAGATGCCAAGAAGTGCACGCTGAAAGGAGCCTGATATGGCTGTCTCCTGAAAGGCCTTGCCAGAGCCTTACAAATACAGAGGTAAGCAGCCAGCCATTGGACTGATCATGGGGTCCCTAATAGAGGTGTTAGAGAAGGGACTGAAGGAGCTGAAGGAGTTTGTAACCCCATAGGAAGAACAACAATACCAACCAACCAGACCCCCCAGAACTCCCAGGGACTAAGCCATCAACAAGGGAGTACACATGGCTCCAGCTACATATGTAGCAGAGAATGACCTTGTCATGCACCAATGGAAGGAGAGGTCCTTGGTCCTATAAAGGCTCCATAGATGCCCCAGTGAGGGTGGGGAGGAATACCCTCATAGAAGAAAGGGGAGGGAGAGTGTGATAGGGTATTTCTGGGAGGGAGGGAAACCAGGAAAGAGGATAACATTTGAAATGTAAATAAAGAAAATATCCAAAAAATGTGTAACAAAAAGTAACAGCTTAAAATTCAATAGCAACTGTGGTGTATAGAAGATACAGAAGCAAAGACAGTGGCCAATCAAAGCCACAACCAGGTGCCTGCTCAAGGTGAGCCTCCAGTTCTACAAACTATCTGTTGCCTTCTCAGTTTTATTTATTATTGCATATGTGATGTGTAGTGCATGTGAGAAGGCCACAGGACAACTTTGTGGAGTCAATTCTCTGTTCATAGGTTTATGTGGGCCCCAGGGACCAAGCTCAGGTCACCAGGCTTGTACTGCAAGCACGTTTCCACTGAGCCATCTCACCACTATTGATTTTTATTTTATAGTCTGCTAATAACAACAACCGAAAAACACACTTCTCATGAAGGCAAAATAGTAGTTCGTGGCTCAGACATTAATTTTCTAAGAAAGACTTATAAAGAACTCATAGTTTGACATAAATAACATGAGGCTGAAGGTTTTAGAGATGCTTCATGACAGCTCAAATGGTATTATCCCAAACAACCCAAAAGGACGTTTGCCCTCATTTCTGCTCATCCAACTAAATCAAGGCATGCATTTGGGACATTCAGATAATAAGTGAGCTGAGTGTCCTTCAAGCAATCATCCCAGTCGTTTTTGCTCAACTTCACTTGTGCTGAATGCTACGCTACCTAAGCTTGGAATTGACCATCCTAGAAGATGGCTAGTGAGCTGCCCTGCCACGCTGCTGGTTGGATATAAGACCCACGTGACACACATCAAGTTGATAATTAGATTTGTATGTTTTGTTACCATTGAGAAAACTAGCAGAGGCATGTGGCTGGACAGAACATAAAGTATCTTAGTGATTCCAGAAGGTATCACAAAGAGGAAGAATTCTCTTAGACTTGGTTCTGAACCCACTTCAGAATGTAAAAATAGGGAATTGCCTTCAAAGTCCTGCTCCATGGAAATGACAGACATTGCCTTCACTCTGGTGCAGGAAAGATGGCTCAGTAGCTAAGAGCACTTGCTGTTCTTGCAGAGGACCCGAGTTTGATTCTCAATAATATGGCTACACATAGCCATGTGTAACTCCAATTTCAAGGGATCTAATGCTCTCTTCTGATCTCCACAGGCACCAAGCATACACAAACATACATGCACACATACATACACACACACACACACACACACACACAAAGATATACATATATATATATACATGTAGACATATATACATGTATATATATCCTGTGACCTTCTCACATGCACTGTGACAGGCACATTCAACCTCAACAAGGGATAGTTAGCTTCTAGTCCCCAACCTCACCCTAACTCCAAAAAGTAATTATCTGGTGGGGCTAATAATTTATTAAATCCACTCCCAGTTTAAAAAAACACTTTGATTATTGGAAGTGGAAGTGGAAAGACACAGTTCAAAGCATCCAGACGCACTGTCAATCACTTAAGTAAGACAGAGTACAGACAGGGAGGGGGCCCTCTAGAACAGTACCTGCTGGGACTGCATAACTACAATTAAAATACTAGTTCGTGGACACATGATTTTAAGACCCACAAAATGAGAGTCAGATTAGAGGGGGGAAAAGCCCTCAGGTGGGAAGAGGCGAGCGGAGGCGCTGAGGCAAGGGCTGGGCCTGCAGCTCCTGCAGGACCACTTAAGCTCAGAGCCTTTCCTTAACTATGACTTTTCAGCAAAGCATTGCCTTTGTGTGGTGATCATTAAACTAGAAGTGTGGGATGCACCTTTAAACAGAAAATTATCCCAAAAGTCCTTTATATGCATGTATGAAATTCTCAAACAAGAATACATACAAGAAGTCTTTTTTTAAATAAATAAAAACAAAATAGGTAAAAGGGAGCCATCCAAATGCTGATATCACTGTCTCCCAAGAGGGTCTTGAAGTAATTTTTTGAACATTTCCAGTGAAAATTGGCTAATAATTTTCAACCCTGCTGTCAGTCCTTGAAGACCCCTGTTATGTGGTTTTCTATACATGATTCATAATTGGAGACTTAATGTTTGCTATAAGAATAATGGCAAGAGCTGATGTTTATTGAGCACTTGCTAAAAATCTAGATACAACCAAAGTACTTCACAGGCATTATTTCAGGAATCCTCAAAATGGTGCTATTAAGTGTGTGCTATTTCCAGCCTCACTTTACAAATAAGGAAGCAAAGCCAGAGGAAGATGATGTAGTGAAGTCATATTCGAAACATGGGCCTGCCTCACCGATGACAAAGGCTTGACAGTGAATCTGGGAGGGTGGGGATGGCAAATGCTATTTTACGAAGGTGACTAAGAAACTACAGATGGATCTGCCCAGGTACAAGAACAGAGAGAGAGCAAGTACAGGCCTCCAGCATCATTTACAGTATTCTAGATGTGCTTCGAGTCATATCCACTCCCAACGAAGCACTAATCTCCCCATTGCTCTCCTTTTCTCCTCCTCTTCATTTTTTTAAAGATTTATTTATTTATTTTATGTATAATGAGTACACCATGGATTTCTTCAGACACACTGGAAGAGGGCATCAGATCTCATTACAGGTGGTTGTGAGCCACCATGTGGTTGCTGGGAATTGAACTCAGGACCTCTGGAAGAGCAGTCGGTCCTCTTAACCACCGAGCCATCTCTTCAGCCCTCCTCATTTTAATGTATAAAGTTTTGCCCACTTTTTCCATGTCTACATTCATGTGTACACAGAAATGGTTTCAAATATTGATAGAATTCGACCTGGATTTTGGGCCATGGTCTTAACATAACAAAGACTTCCAATACCAGGTCTTCTTGGAAGCAGCCACATTCAAGCTGATTCATCTTGTGTTTACACTATAAAGATTATAACAGTGATCTGCTTAAAGTCTTACATATGACAATGAAAAAAAAACATGGAAAGAATTCTAGAGTTTTAGACTGTCATCGGGAATATCAATAAATGCCCCTCTCTCTCTTTCACACACACACACACACACACACACACACACACACACAGCATAAATAAAATCTGCAGATGGACACTATACTGGGACAGAATTATGAGTCTGAATGTTGCAAGGTGTCCAACAAGGGAATCGATGCATCACAAGGTAATTGTGGATACAGGAGCCAACCATCTGCCAGAGGTGTCACCAGAAGGAGAGATAAGATAAACTCAAATTCAACCTTATGCCTTTAAACACTATGGTCAAAAAAACGAAGAAGTCTCAGTAATAAGATGTAGAATGTTCACTGAAGGAAAAACTTCATTGTAGTTGTCACTGACTGACTAGGATAAAATGAAAACTCAATACTCTCTGTGGTGGTTTGCATAATAATGGACCCCATAGGCTCATATATTTGAATGCTTAGACATGAGACAACAGGACTACTGGAAAAGGATTAGAAGGTGTGGCTTTGTTTGAAGAAGTATGTCACTGAGGGTGATCTTTGAGGTTTCAAAAGCCCAAGGCAGATCCAATGGCTCTCTTTGTGCTGCCTACAGATCTGGACATAGAATTCTCGTCTCCTTCTCCAGCGCCATGGCTGCCTGTACACCACCATGCTACCTGCCATGATCATAATGGACTATGCCTCTGAAGCAAGCCCCAGTTAAATGCTTTCCCCATAGGAATTGCCATGGGCATGGTGTCTCGTCACAGCAACAGAACCCTGACCAGGACACGCTCTGGAACTGAACATTGTTTTTACCTCAAGTGAGGCACCCTAGCCTAAAACTCTGAAGTACAAAAGACTCTAAAGTCTCACAAACTTTTTTGAACACTGACATGATATTTAAAAGTTTGAGATTTCTGGAGAATTTCAGATTTTGTATTTTCAGGGTAGGAGTACTCAATCAGAAAATGTCGTTGAAAATACTCCCAAATCTAAAATAAAAATAAAAAAAATACAAAATCTAAACCCAAAAGTACTTCTGGCCCCAAATGCCTCAGATAAAGTATACTCAACCTAATTTCAGGAGACTGACTACTACAACGAATGAACAAACAAAAAAGTGTGTTTCTGCTACCCCAACCTGTTTAAAGTATTGGTGTATTCCTGCAACAAAACACTGTTTTGAAGTGACAACATGAGGAACAACCCACAGATTGACCCAATCACACAGAGACACAACCACACAGAGAGACACAACCACACAGAGCAATACAACCACACAGATCAACAGCAAAAACTTTTCACTAAGCTAAAGACTCGTGATGAAAGAGTATGTGCTGCATTATGTCATTTCTATTTACCTCAAAATAAGCAAAAGCAAATTGATAGAGATCAGAAGGTGGCTGGGGATTCCCAGAGAGTGACCACACCAACACACAAAGGAACTTAGTAAGACGTTACAAACTTCTGGATTTTAGTTTCACAAGCCCTCAGGAAGTACACAGATATACAAAATTGTCAAAAAAAATTTAACTTATAATCAGTGTGTATGTTTTCTGAATGAATCAAACATCCAATATAAAATAAGATTACAGCTCCTATTGTTTTGCATCATCTGAAGAATTCAAACCTTACCAAGTAGCTTCTTCTTATTGCAGAACATTATTACCCTGAGTTTTCACCACGCCGTGAGTGTTGGCCTACATTTAGAGAGAGAGAGAGAGAGAGAGAGAGAGAGAGAGAGAGAGAGAAACACATTAATATTTGAAAGATGCTTGATATCTTTATATTAACCCTCCTCAATGGTCTTTCTACACAAATTTAGATGACAAATTGCTGACATAATAAGGATCACTAAATCTAGATTAAAATGCTTAAATCTAGGAACTCCGCCAGCAGAGTGGACTTTGGGCACAAGCTCTGCAACCAGTCCCACAACACCCAGAGGAAGCTCCACTTCCAGGCTCTCTGACACTCTCAGGATCAGAGGTGAGGAGGACCCAACATCTGTCCCAACACCTGGAGTAACTGGGACCAGCGGGACCAGGCATACAGGAACTCCACCAGCATAGTGGCCTGGGTTCCTTCCAGTCTCTCTGGGTTGGTGTCCTGAGTAGACGTTGGGCCCAGGCTCTACAGTCAGTCCCACAACACCCAGAGGAAGCTGCTGCACTCCCAGGTGCTCTAACAAGCCTAGGATCACAGGATCCCAGAATCATAGGGTCACAGAGACTGCCTGAATCTGAGGAGTTCTGATACAACCAGGATCACAGGAAGGACTGACTCCAGTCAGAATTAGCAAGGGCAGGTAGCACTAGAGATAATCAGATGTCGGGAGGCAAGCCTAGGAAAATAAACAACACAAACCAAAGTCACTTGGCATCATCAGGACCCAATTCTCCCACCATAGCAAGTCCTGGACACACTATCACACCGGAAACGCAAGATTCAGATATAAAATCACTTATCATGGTGATGATACAAGACCTTAAGAAAGACATAAATAGCACTCTCAAAGAAATACAGGAGAACACAGGTAAAGAGTTAGAAGCTCTTCAAGAGGAAACACAAAAATCCCTTAAAGAACTACAGGAAAGCACAATCAAACAGGTGAAGGAAATGAGCAAAACCATCCAGAATCTAAAAATGGAAATAGAAACAATAAAGAAATCAGAAAGAAAGACAACCCTGGAGATATAAAACCTAGGAAAGAAATCAAGAGTCATAGATGCAAGCATCACCAACAGAATACAAGAGATAGAGGAGAGAATCTCAGGGGCAGAAGACACCATAGAAAACATTGACACAACAGTCAAAGAAAATGAAAAAAGCAAAAAGCTCCTAACCTAAAACATCCAGGAAATCCAGGATGATCAAACCTAAGGATAATAGGTATAGGAGAGAGTGAAGACTCCCAATGTAATGGGCCAGTAAATATCTTTAACAAAATTGTAGAAGAAAACTTCCATAACCTAAAGAAAGAGATGCTCATGAACATACAAGAAGCCAACAGAACTCCAAATAGAATGGACCAGAAAAGAAATTCCTCCCATCACATAATAATCAAAACACCAAATGCACTAAACAAAGAAAGAATTTTAAAAGCAGTAAGGGAAAAAAGGCAAGTAACATATAAAGGCAGGCCTATCAGAATTACACCAGACTTCTCACCAGAGACTATGAAAGCTAGAAGATCCTGGGCAGATGTCAT